>VXBW01000477.1:1189078-1249124 GCA_013400375.1 Thinocorus orbignyianus
CACAAAAAAGACATTGAGGTGCTGGTGCAGGTCCAGAGAAGGACAATGAAGCTGATGAGGGATCTGGAGAGTAAGCCTTATCAGGAGAGCCTGAGGGAGCTGGGGTTGTTCAGTCTTGAGAACAGGAGGCTGAGGGGAGACCTTATTGCTCTCTACAACTACCTGAAAGGAGGTTGTAGAGAGGTGAGAATCGGTCTCTTCTCCCAAGTCACAGGCAATAGGACATGAGGAAATGGCCTCAAGTTGCACCAGGGGAGGTTCAGATTGGGTGTCAGCAAAATTTTTTACTCTGAAAGGGTTATTAAGCATTGGAATGGGCTGCCCAGGGAAGTGGTTGAGGCACCATCCCTGGAGGCACTTAAAAGACAGGTTGACATAATTCTTAGTGGTTTAGTGATGGGTTGTTTTTTATCATCGTTAGTTTGATGGTTGGACTAGATGATCTTAAAAGTCCCTCCCAACCTAGATGATTCTATGATTCTATAACTCAGTCTCTTATCCTTTCTATGGATAGGAAGAGTAAAAACAATACACTAGAAGTAAAAAGGGGGAAATACGTAAAACAAATTCATTAAGGACTCTATATCCATTCAGTGGGGAAGCAAGTGCAAAGCTATGAACACTTAATTCTCAGTACTAAACCATACAGCCTGTAATCATGTCTGAAGGTCTGTAGGGTAAATGATCTTGGCAACATGTGTCTGATATTAATAAAGCAGACAGACATATTGCAACTTCAAATAAATCTTCCTTTTCTCCCTGCTTTTTTTTCTTCACAGCTGCTTCATGCCCGCTATGTACTGCAGCTACTATCTGAAACTAGGAGGGTTCTCAAGGAGATGCCAAATATCACCCATCTTTCAACTTCCTACACCAAGGAGATAACTGTCTGTGGTAAGATGCCAGAGAAGACAACCACTTAGGGCTATGAGTTGATATTCTAAGTGACTAGAGACTGATAGAGACATTTCCAAATACCGTCATTTCAAAAAAGAAGAAAGTTCTCGATGCTTTATTTTCCCCTTCTTCTCCCCCGCCCCCCAGTGCATAAATTGGATGGAAAAAAAAGGCTCCTGAGTCACACTAAGTATATTTTAAGAAAGTCCCTCACCTTTCTTTTTCTCATTAAATAATTTGGAATGAGTCAGTATTAATTCAGCTAACAGTGCAGTGTAGCTTAAATACTCCTGCACTTCCATCTCTAAAATGCCACCAAGTATTTTGATCACTGGCTGCAAGTCTTACCAATTTCTCCTCATACTGAGGAAAAGACTTACTAGCATCATATTTACTTAGTAGTGGTTTTAATGAGGACTTAATAAAGGTGGCAAACAGGACATTTCACTGACAGCATGACTATCTAGAGTAAATCAAAATTATAATAAACGCTCATTTCTAAAGGGACCCAAGGGGATGGATCAGTTTTACACAACCAACAAATTAGTCTCACAGAATTATGTGATTGATGTATCACAAGGTAAAGAACTAAGAGCTCATTGCCCATCTATTTTGTTATGCTTTTGTAAATTATAGATAAACGGATGAAATATTCTGACTCACCACAGAACACAATAGCTGGAAAACAGAACAGTAATGGTGACCCAAGTTACAGGTGATAGAACAAGAGGAAATGGCCTCAAGTTGCTCCAGGGGAGGTTCAGATTGGACATTAGGCACCATCCCTAAAGTTATTCAAAACATGGGTTGACATAGTGCTCCCTAGATGTTCCCTCTAAACATGAGGAGGAACTTCTTTACTTTGAGGGCAGCAGAGCACTGCAGCAGGCTGCCCAGAGAGGTGGTGGAGTCTCTGTCTCTGGTGACATTCAAAACCCACCTAGACAAGTTGCTGTTCATCCTGCTCTAGAAAGACCTGCTTTGGCAGGGGGATTGGACTAGATGGTCTTCCAACCCTGTATCATTCTGTGATTCTGCGATTAACTCTTGACAGCTAGCAATGTACAATAGTAAAGTAGTATAAAGGAGGATACTATGACACATGCAAAACACATCACGTTTTTTAAGATGTGGTTATGCACCTACTTTGATTGCCAGGAAAGGGTTTGTTAAAGTGAGGTTTTGTATAAACAAGAATTTGTTCACCATTTGTTCAGCCAACAAAACCTCTTTATAAACAAAGGAAACACAGATTCATACTTGCTCATGACACAGCAAGTTCTTACTAAGCAAAATGTACAACTTTCTGTTTGTGTTGCATGTGAACTATATGAACAGTATCTAAAGGGGTTCCCTGCCATTTAAACTAATAGCTTTTGTAACCAGAAAGGTCCTCTGCAGAAGGTGAAAGACCAATTTTTACACGATTGATCCAATATGTTGATTTCTTTAACATTAGGTATCCCTCTCCCCGTTTTCTTTTAATTTCAACTTAATAATGAAGATTAAATACGTACCTGAGCTGATTGTATCCACATACGTGATGAAAATCTATGAGCTTGAAGGACTCCTTAGAATGATTTCAGCAAGCTCATAATTAATAAAACATTTTTGTTTCCCGTAGGAGATTTGCATGGAAACCTAGATGATCTTTTGCTAATATTCTATAAGGTAAGTAGGCCATCTGTGATGCAGATTTTTCACTTTGTGACTTGTTGTTAAGACCATGTATTTATGTCTGATATGATTTATCACTGTTAGAACTGTAGAACTGTCCATGCAATATGCATGTATTACACACACAAATCCCAGAACAGTTTGAATGGTGCTTTTCCTTCTCCATATCTTCCTGCCCACTGTGAAGGAGGAGATGCAGATCTTTCTCTTCCTAGATGTTAAACTGGGGCAAGAAACAAAGCCTAAGAGGGTAATGTCTCAAAAGTCCTGCCACTGTTTCATATTCCATATTAGTTAGTCTTCTAAGTCAGGACCTAACATAGTTCCTGATATAACACTACACCATAGATAATTTTGATACTCTGGAACAACTGCTTTCATTTAGGCCTTCCGTTGATACCTGCAAAGTGTTTTTTATTATTATTTGCTTACAGGAAACAAAAAGAGTGCTGCCTGTTCAAAAGCTTTTAAAGTCTTGGAAGCAATCACATAGTCTGCACAAAATGGAAATACCTTGGGCACCCTTTACATGTCTTTGAACAGCTGCTCACTTTTTAATGTTAAAAAAGCATAACTCTGTTATACTGATGAAAAAAAAAAAAAGCTCCAGGCTATCTTTCCCACAATTGTATATTTAACTGAAGATGCGGGAAATTTCCTGTATTTAGTTTCACATTTATCTTTAGCATGAATCACCACCTTTCATTGAGCAGATACTCTCTTTGATTTGAGCTCTCTGGGGGAAGGAGTTTGTGTCTGATCCTTGTACATTCATCTGCACTGAATGGAGACTAAAGTGAGCTAAACCAGGTGTTTAAATGATGCAATTCCACCCTGCTTCCAACCTCATTACGTTTCTGACACTTGTTGAATGGAAACTTGGTTATTTTCCCCAAGCGCATACATGAAGCCTGTTGAAGTATAATCAGACCTTTTTACAGAGTTCTGTTTTTCTTTTTAATCAATCAATTGCACTTAGCTGGTCCTTGGCTTGCAGTCTTTTAACTGTTATTTTAATTCAGTGATCTTCCTTTTTGAAACTGGAATAAGAGTATGCTACAGATGGGTTTCATACACAGGACCTGGAATGGGAAAAATAACTATTTAAAAGATAAATGCTCAGATACAGTTTTATTTACAAATGCAGTCAGCCTGGATTTTACTCTTTTGGAGTAAACAGGAGATGGTTCTTTTTCCTCTCTCTAATGGATGTTATGAAGACAAAAAAAACCTCTAAGCAAGGACTAAATCCTCACTTCAGTAAATTCAGAGCCAAAACTCATATTGACTTCATGTACTAGAGTTTACCCCCAGTAATTCTCTGTTAAGCTCTTAGGGGAGTCCTTCCACCAAACCAAATAAAATGGGCAAATATCTTGTCATTTCAAAGTCGTTGAGAAAATAGAGAGCACATGATAGAGCTGCTTAGTTGTTTAGAAGCAAATTAGATGACAGTATTTTCTGTCCCCTCTGAGCAGTTTACTCAGCTAAGCAGTGAACCCAGTCAGCGTCTGGGATCGGTTTCCTTCTGCTTCCTTAAGTGTCTTTCATTTAGAAGGGGTTTCTTCCTCCAAATTGGTACAAACCACCCATCACCTTCAACAAGAGGGTGCAGTCCTAAACAATGGCATGAAGAGTGCAGTGATCTCAGTTTGTAAAGTTCATTCAGTCTCTGCACTAATCTCCATTAAATTGCAGCATTTCCTGAAATTCCTCAAAACCTTTGAATTTTAAATGACGTATTGCTAAGTTAGATTGTTAAACAGATGCTATGGATAGAAATAGCCTGGAGCTGTAGAAAATGCAAATGACAAACGGAAGTTAATAAATCACTAACCCAGCAGATACAGTGATGATGCCCAGCAGCAAGTTGCTAATCATTAAAGGGCCTTGTTCACCTCTTTGACATGTCAGAGGCTGCAACAGCCTTTAATTTAGTTTTGCTCTTACTGTTGGTAAAAACCACAGAAAAGGAAGTCAAAACTTTGCATGAGTGTGGAACAAAACTAAAATATCACATTGAAGTTGGAAGTCCAAACCAAACTCTCACTTAAAACTAAGAGTTGTGTGTAGGCTTTTTCCAAAAGAAGAATGATAGACTCTGGAGAGTGCTTCAGTAGATCTGTCTTTCCATGAGGACTGCAGTTACAGAGTGGCTGTGCATATACCGACAATCTGCTGGTGATTCACAAGCTTATCAGTTTTAAGGCAAAGCTTTTATTAATTCATGTTTCCAGGAGCTGCTGCTGAGTCTCTCCTGTCTGTTCCACTCCTGAAATCTATCCGTTCTTTTTTAAAACCACTACAGCCCTCTGCATTAGGAGAATCTCCTAAATTGCCACTCTTGTGAGCACAGAGCAACCACGCATCTCCTCTAAATTAACTTGGAGAGAGCTGGAGAGAGGCTATAGCAAAACCCAAGAGAGCTGTATTCATAGCAGTCAGGATTGTTCTGCCGTGGGAATCGAAAGACCAGGATTCACTACTGCATCCTGACATAACAGCATGGGATGATGATTAGAACAAAAAGGAGATTTCCTAATGGATTCAAATTAAGCATTTAATTGAGTCTCTGGCCAAATAATGCATCCTGCAATAACCCTGCTAAGCCAGTACACCAGAGAATGCCGTAGGAAGTGCTGGACACTGACAT
This sequence comes from Thinocorus orbignyianus, assembly GCA_013400375.1. Taxonomy (NCBI): domain Eukaryota; kingdom Metazoa; phylum Chordata; class Aves; order Ciconiiformes; family Thinocoridae; genus Thinocorus; species Thinocorus orbignyianus. Next base: position 1,194,306 of record VXBW01000477.1, read on the forward strand.
AGTAACTATATTCAGGAAGTGGGATCTCTTGTAACGCTGCCAAACGTGTTAAGAGTCGCTTCCATAGTTGTAATGTGATTTTATAGATGCTCTATTGATAACTCTTCTAGATGCCAATTGTGAAAACAGAAGTTTCCCTTTTCTGGAAAGTCAAAATTGAAATAATGTTTCTGGTACTCATGATTGGAAATAGTGAAGCTACAAATAGTTGCTGCTATACTTTCTCTAAGATGATGGCACCCATTGAAATGTTGGTAACTAATCTAATGAAACACCATCAATTCACAATACTAAGTCATCATTCTTAATAAAAAATTGCTCTATATCTTCAGAAAAAATAAGCTAAGAAATAGCTGTATGTACAGCCTCTCAGGTTTGTGACCATTCAGCTATACTTTTGCCCTGGGCCAGGGCAAAATGCAACGTGAGTAAAATTCAGCTAGTACTTTACAGGATTAAAGCAGCTGGAATCAACGCTCTTCAGAGTTCCATATTAAGATTTGTTGTCCTCTGGACTACAGTTTTTCTTAGGAGTTTTAGAAGCATACACTGCAAACAATATAAATCTATGGAATCTCTTTTCTTACTGCATAAGGTAACATAAGAACCTTCAGATGTGTCACAAGATCATTTTTCATGGATTTCTTGTCTTTCATTCAAAATGAATGACTCCTGTTTGCGAGTGTGTAACTTCCTGGCAGCAGTTAAATGAACAGAAAAGTATATTTTGTTAGAAGAATAATGTTCCTATCAGTCCTTTTCAAATTAATTTAGTAGGTAGAGAAAGGGATTAGAGATGGCATCATCTAATCTAAGAATAGTCAGAGAGGCCATCCCTTCTCTGATGGCTCATTAAGGTTGTCTGATACAGAGATTTTTGGTCTAAGCAGCAGAAATAAAGAAATGCTGCATTTTAGATGCCTGTATTGTGCTTTTTCAGATTTTCTGGCAATGTGATCTCATTTGAAATGCTATTTCCTTTATTAGAATAGCACAGAAGCATCTCTAAATGTCCTTGGTTTTCTTTCCTTCTGCAGAACGGTCTGCCTTCGGAACAGAACCGCTATGTCTTTAACGGTGATTTTGTTGACAGAGGGCAAAATTCTATGGAAATACTTATAATCCTGTTTGCATTTCTTCTTATCTACCCCAACGATTTACACTTGAATAGAGGAAACCATGAAGACTACATCATGAATCTGAGGTAGATTTCAGGGGGCTGGGGGGTGGGAGTATCCAGCCTTTCACTAGAAATGTTGGAGCTTTTGAATGCTGCTTTAGCCACTGTGACGTTCTAAAACAGAAACAATGTTTTATTAGGTATTCAGGTGTAGCTCTGCATCTTCAAGACGTGTGAGGGGCAAAGAACATCTTCATTGCACACAAGCACTTGAACAGGAGTTATGTCTCTGACCTAATCACAGTTGATTGAAGCTGATGGGCTTAGTGCAGCTTCCAGAGTACCAAACCTGAGGAGAGGGAATGGATGGAAGGATGATATATTAATTAAAGCATTGGCTTTTTTCACAGCATAGCAAAAGACGTGATGGTAGTCAATACAATAGATCCATTAAACCAGGAGCTGATATTTCACTGAACTGTAGACTAAGATGTCGTGTCTGTTGTGGATGGAGTGATGCATTTCACTCATAAGAGAGAAGTAGTGAAATATTTATTGATATAAACCAGCAATTTAACAAAGATTGATAGTGAATGCGACAGCATTTTAACAAGATTCAATGGCAAGGCACACTTTGTTATTTACTGCACAGAGGACAGAATTGTCAGGGAGTCCCTCCCGTTGAGTCACGATGTTCAGAAAGGACCCCTCCTTGCTTTCTAAACACCTTCTCAGAGATGAGTGTAGGTGCAGCTGGATCCAGTCCTAGTCCCAGACCTGGTCAATGGTTTATGTCTAAAGGATTATATGTGCGCGATCAATTCCTTATATTACTTATCTAAGACTTCAAAGTTTACCATGCGAAAAACCACTTACCGAGGATCTGTTGTGAGACTATCTGAACCTCAAGAAGTAACCTTGAGAGATGTCCCTACTGAAGGGGAGATCCTGGTGTGCAGCCCGCTGCCATTTAGGAGAAGGGAGGTAGGTAGAGGGAATACACTGCCACAACTTCCCAGATAGAAGGAGTGAGTAAATGTCTTAGCTTCTCCACCATGGAGGTCCATTAGTTGTGAGGTAGCAGTCTGGTCCATGGTAAGGAACAGCCAAGATGCTGTTTTCTAATACAGACATTTGTACTCAGCTGTAGTGGCAGTGTGACTTGTAGACAAAAATAATCTCTCAGATGTGAGAACCCCTCCTTAGTTTTGGTCCCTATAATTCTAAGTTGCCCCATTAAGGCTGGTGGGTAACCTGTTGTATCCCTTCGGTCAGTTGATGAGCGCATACAGAATATATTGCTGTTTTAACACAGTCATAAACCTGGGTTAAAGGCTGATGTTCTGATCCTACTAATAATTCCTGTAAGAGAATTAGTTTCACATGATACTTCGCTTTTCAGCACTTAATTAAAAAAAACAAAAACAAAACGACACATGGGAATTTTTGCCCATCATCACTGAGGTTCCTTTGAAGTTTCTTGCTGGTATCTAAAATGTAAAACTGCTAAGTTATTTCATTTAGCTGGGAAAAAGACCACAATAATGATTGGTCTAGATTCTGTTCCTGATGTCTTGTATGTACAAGAAATCAGTTTAACTCAATTCTTGAGACAGAGCAGAAGAAAGCATATTTGAACAGAGGTGAGACAATGGCAGAGAAAGAGAAAGAAAACTCTATACTGTGGCAAAAACTATAGAATATCATACAGAAGGGGAATACTGAAAATCTGATCATGATGTTGTCCTATTTTCAGATATGGTTTCACAAAAGAAGTTTCAAAGAAGTACAAGGTAAGATTCCTCCTCCTTTCTCTGTATTTTCTCTGTAGTCTTACACATGTAAAATGAAACCAGCTTAAACGTGGTACAGAATGACTATAGTAATGTAGTTGAAATCATCTTTGGATTGTTTTTTTTAGTGGAAAAACAGGAAAACCAATTTTGAGCATTGGCCTTTTATGCTTAGAGATGAAATAAATAACATTCATAAGGCCACTCAAGAACACAAAAAAAAGTCCACGTGAAAGGAAAACTAAATGCTATAGAGACATTCAAATGGCCCTGAAATAAATGTCAGAACATGTTTGTCAGTGTTGCAGTTCAGGGTATCACTGGGATGGAACTGTTCATACAGACTGTGCTAGATACTTCAGCAAAATCTTCAATTTAGAGCAACAGAATCTGCCAGAAATAGGATCTAATATAAGAGTATGTTTTACAGGACCATGGGAAACAGATTTTGGGTCTTCTGCAAGATGTCTTTAGCTGGCTTCCCCTCGCCACTATAATTGATAGCAAGGTTCTTATCCTACATGGAGGGATTTCAGACTCAACAGATTTGGATTTCTTGAATACACTTGAGAGAAATAAGGTAAGAGCTCATGTTCATGTGGGAATAATTTTGTTTTCGTTAAAAAATTTAGCAATACAAATGCTAAGATGAAGATGTTTGCATTAGGAAAGGAAATGGCTGCTGTATAAGGCACATGAGGAAAAAGAGTCTTTGTTTTTCTTCAAAATCAGTGTTTATGAAGTTTTCAGAAGGTCTTGGGAGCTAATTGTTTGGCTGCTGTAAAATAAAATGGGTTTTTTGATTTCAGAATTTATAAAAACACTTTAAAAAATGCCTTCCTGCCGTGATGACACATTAGCCAGAAAGTATGAAAAGTACCTAACTTTCAGACATTTCTAAACACTCAATCTAGACACATCTTTTTAGCACTGTCCTTTTGTTCCCTAGTGTGAGGGAAGTTCTCCACCTGTGATGCCCTCCCTTGGTAGCAGCTGGGCGTTGCACAGGTGCCTTTCCAGCAGGATCACACTTCAGGACTCGACCTTGAGAAAACAGAAACTACTGCTTCTCAGAGATTTAGAATCAGAAACATTTAGTTTTTCTTTTTTTTCCTGAAATTGTGAGCAAACACAGCTCTTCCAAATCAGTGGAAAATGGTGTGGGATTTGGTCTCAATTTGTACAACTAAATTGAGATGTCTGCTTGTGCATGAGTGCTTGGGTTTCTTATAGTCAGTGGAGATCCAGGAGGTCTGGTGGAGATCCAGGTCTTACCATTGCTCAGACAGTCTCCAGTGCCGTTTGCAGAAGCAACAGTTAGCCAAGGGAATGCCCCCTTTGGCCTCTGGCTGCCTCTGGAGAAAGTCCTCTTCACAGGTCCCCTCCACCAGTCTCCTTTAGGTCTCGTTCGTATCTGCCCACTTCATGCTAATTCACAGACATGGTAGAGCACCCCAGGTGGCACATATACATATATTTAAGCAACCTTCCATACCTTGTCATTAGTGTCTATAGAATTAGTGTCTATTTCTCTTATCTTCATGTTTTCTAACACAGAAATAAATGCCTTACAGGACAGTCAGGTATATCTCTGCTTCTTGAAGACCTTAAAAATGGGCAATGAATACTTGTCTAGGCTCTGTTGGCTGTACCGCTGAACACTAAGACTGGGTACCTGACTACAGATGTAGGTGTCTTAACTGTGAGCTGAGCTCGGCCCACACTTCCACCAAGGCTGGGCTCAGCGTGTTACTGATGCAACATCTGTGAAATGCAGAATTAACAGGTCAAAGTTGCTGCCACAAGAGAGTGTTGCTAATGAGACATGTGCGGGCGCTATCACTGAAGGCCAACTGATGTATGTTAATTGGTACAGCTGGCAACTGACAGGTGTCAAGTTCTGGTCAGTGCACTGGGGAATAACCCAGCATTGTGTTTTCCAGCGGTCCTTTTCGTTGCTGAAGAGCGGAATTAGAGGAGGNCAAATGAGAAGAAAAGATGCGCCCTGGAGAAGAGTCTGTATTAATGGGCATTCATGGAGCTGTAGCATGCAGCCCCCTCAAAAGCAAATGCCCATGCATATGGGAGAAGGTTGATTTAACAATGAAAGAGCCTGATTTAATACTTCATCAATTTCACTGTTACTCTTGTGATATTCCATTGATTTCAGCCAGATTAACCTACTAGCATGCTATTGTGTCAGAGCTGTAGTGAATGCCAACTCATCTTCAGTACAGTATACATCTATATTTTCAGTTTCCAGCGAAGCTGGGCTCTAAAGTGTCTGTCCTGAGCCCAGACTGTACTTGCTGTACAGTGAGACCTTGTGATTGGCTGTGGCTTGGAATCAGCCTGTGTATCTTGATAAGAATATGAGAGCAATTCTGAAGAGGCTGATTGTTGATGGATATAAAGCAAAATTTCTGCAAGTGCCACACACCCCCAGCTTCCACCCAACCTCTGAGTTCAGGACATTATGAGAGTTTAGTATTGAGCACAGTAAAAGGGGACCTGATGAACTGATGTGCCTTTCAGCTGTCATCTCTGTATCATCTTTATGTTCTGGTAACTCTTTTAACGTGGGGTTTCTTTTAATAGCTGAAATCTTTGATGCGGCCACCGAAGTCAGTGAGAGACGGACAGGATCAAGCAAAGGAGAAAAGTCTCACAACCAGTAAAGACATTGCCAACCAGAATGTTGCAGGACAAACAAAACACATCACTTCATCGGGCTCCACTGAGCCTTCAGGCTCAAATTTGCCTCCAGAACCCACCCTGGAAGAATGGAAGCAAGTAGGTGAAACCAAAACCAGACTGACACTAGCCTCCCCACCTCACACAAACCTGGCAGGTGCTCTGATCAGGCAGTACATTTGAGTCTAAGGGGATTGTCTCTTTATATTAAATCCATCATTCTTGGGAGTATACTGGCCAGCTATTTGCATGCTTTTTTGGAGAGCTGGTAATAAAGGCTTGTGATTTTAGACCTTATAAGTACCATTTACCAGTGATTTTTCTTAGCTGTTAGTTTAGTGGTAACTTGGCCATCCTAAGTTAATGGTTGAACTTGATGATCTTAAAGGTTTCTTCCAACCATAATGATTCCATGATTTTGTGAGGGGGAAAGAGCTTGTTATGAGATGTGTTTGTGTGCTCTCATGGTTGGATCTGTTGGCACATACGTGGCTGTCAGTTCGGGTCAGACTTTGCAATTGTTGGTCATAGTGAGCACCTTTTTTGGACTGTGCTGTTGGCAGCTGAATGCTGGTAGTGTTCAAAAAAACCCACCACCTGAGACCTACAGCCTGATTACTCAGGAGCAGGAATTTTTTGTCCTCTGGCTATTTTGTCCTCTTGAATATTAGAAGCAATATGGAGCTCTGGTCATGCTGTAATTTAATACATTGTGGCAATTTGAAAAGCTTAATTTGCACAGGAATTTAGAAGGTTGAAACTGCATTGTGTACAAGTCTATTTTTCTGAGCTTCTCCTCAGAGAGCTTCTTCAAGGGGCAAACACTTTGGTTTGCTTCTTGAGAAGCAAGATACGTATGACCTACAAACTAATCTAATAGACACGACCAGCCTCTCAGATCTGACATTCTCCCAGCTCCCCAAGTCTCCACTGAGCCACGTTCACAAATGTGAAGTGGAATATGTTAGCGTAAATCTTGTTGAGCGTGGTTTAAACAAACACATGTTGCCTAATGTTGCTACTGACTAGAATTAATAGGTTTGGTGACGATAATTCATCCTCACGTCTGTAAAGTCTTGTTTAAAACCATGAGCTAACCCAAGATAATAAAGCCAAAGACAACTCTTGTCATGTTTAGAGCAGGCACTCCCAAGCTTAGTTTTGGAAAAATCACTGACCCATGTGGTTATCAGGTCTGTGCTGGGAAACAGAAAAGGCCTCTCACACCTACATGCGAAGGCAGCAGCTATCACTGTCTTTGACATAGCCCGGGTACCATTCCTGATGCATCTACTCAAGTATGGAAACTTCAGCTGTAAAAGGAAATACATTTCAGAAATAATATTTCATCTGAAAAAGTTCACCCAAAATCTAGCTGTTTCTAAAGAAAAGTAGAACAAAAGTTTCAGCCCAAAAGAATGCCCTGCTGAAAGGAAGGAAGAAAACAGGAGCCCTGCTTGTTAGCACAGTTGTGTTTTCTCCCTAAACTGCAGGGCTTTTGCCATGGCCTGGGCTTGAGACAGCCATAGCCCATCAGCCCTCCCCTACTATCAGTCTTCATTTGCTTGAGTTTGCAATTTACAGATCCTTGACATTCTCTGGAGTGATCCAAGAAGCCAGAATGGCTGTACACCAAACAAGTCTCGAGGAGGAGGTTGTTACTTTGGCCCTGATGTCACTGCCAAGCTGTTTAAAAAGTATAATCTCAAGATGCTCATCAGGTCTCATGAATTTAAGCCAGAAGGTTATGAGATCAGTCACGATGGGAAGGTAAGATGCTACCATGTAAAGCAGAATTCTCCTGTGAATTTCACAGGCACACCCACAGTAGATTTGTCTGCAAGTTAATTGTAAAAATCAGTGCCTTTTTTAGAATGGGTTTAGGGAACTGTGTGCCAGACAGATGTTAAAATGAATTACGGAGTTCTGACAAAGAAAATTCTTTTCAGCTTGAGGGATTGGGGACTGGCTTATTACTTGTGTGAAGACAAATGAACATCAGCAAAATCCCCAAGGAGATTTCTGTGTAAATACAGTGCAAGAGGTGCTCTAAGGCTCTAGAAGCCTTTTAACTGATTATTTTATTTCCAGCCCTGCTTTCTGACATGCTGTATCAGGAGGCCAGCAAGAATCCTAAAAATCGGGTTTATCTTAGAAGGAGGTTTCTGTTAAACAGTGTGTTTTATCACACTGCCCTTGGAACTGATGTCTTCCTATGACAGGCCAAAAATATAGGCCTGGAGCTGTGATTTGAAAAGTGTAAGCAGTTTGGTGAATGACATAGTTGTTGATCTCTGGTTTTAGATGTAGATAATTTTGTATCCTGTGTGTTTTTCTAAGATCAGCTTCAGAAATCAGTCTCAAAACCAATTGTTCTTGCCATGCTGGTTTCTTGGTTTCCTATGACCAGGTTATCACCATATTTTCTGCCTCTAACTATTACGAAGAGGGGAGCAACCGGGGAGCGTACATCAAACTGAATCCAGAGCTGATTCCTCGGTTCGTACAGTATCGAGTCAGCAAGTACACGCGCCGGCAGAATCTTCGGGAGAGGTAAGCTGTGTGTTGTACACAGTGTGCATGTACTCACTTAGCATCCCAGTGCTTATCACAAATTACAGCTTGACTGATTAACTGAATAGGCATCCGTTTTCCTTGGGTTTCCTTGTTTTTCTATTTTTAATTTAGAAATTAATACAGTAGACAAAACATATTCTAAGTACTCTAACTTGGCTTCCTGAGAAACTCCCAAAAGCAATTAGATGTGGTAAGCGGTTAGAACAGACAATTGCCAGGGACTCCTTAAGGGCCTGCACCTGTCTGTCAGGTCTGCTTTAAGGCTGCGGTGCTAATCTGGACAAATCCTGTTATGAACTGAGTCCAAAAAGTTTATCATGACAGCTTCGCCATGCCTAGCACTGTGGTCAGATTTACTAAAGCAAAGCAGCTTAGAATTACCTGCATAAACTCAATTATCTCATAAATTCAGATTATTCTTATGGACCTTTTTTTGTTTTGTTGGTTTTGGGGTTTTTCTTCCCTCAGTGTTGTCTTTTAGGATGACCCTAAGCATACTACATGCTAAAGGATCTAAGAATTTGATAATGAATGTTGAAAAGCATAAAATGCTAGAGGATTTAAATCTATTACTGATCTGCTCTCCCTTTTTTTTTTCTCCTAGGGTGCGTACAATTGAATCATCTGCCTTAAAGTCCTTACGAGAGACAATTTATGCCCACAGGGCTGAACTCACTAGTGCTTTTGTGAAGTATGACCTCAATGGCACAGGTACCACTACCAATCTGTCCCGTTGCCAGCAGGTTTGGGGTGGGCTGGGAGGAGGAGGCAGAGGGGCCAAACCCCATGGAGCAGGGTCCTGCCTGACAGCGTAAGGCTGGAGGGCAGCAGAGAATGGTCAATCTTATGTTCTTCCTGAGCACAGAGGAGGGCAGGTGTTCACAGGTGCTTGATCCCAAAAACACAACTCATGGAAATGAAGCTTTAAATAGGAAGAAGACAACAACTGAAACATATAGACAAATAAGGAAATAGTGTTTACTGTTGGGCAGAGAGTTTGGGCAGGCAGATCTAGCTCCAGAAGCTCAAAGGTGCCTTTGCTTGGTGTGAAGTGAACTGGGGTCTCAGGTGAGGGGGAACTGGTCTCCTTCTGATTCTGGAAGATAGAGTGAAGCAGACTGGCTACACCACCAGGAGACACATGTCCACCCATCAGCTGAAGGAAAGTCAGTGGTCAGTTGATACATGAACCTTTTATGTAGGAGCAAGGAGTTTGTGATTTTTAGCACAAATACAACTTTTCCTTGTGATGGCTTCTAAATTGATTGGGTTGTCATCAGTGCCCCTAGAAGGGCAATCAGTCAGCGATGGCACTGTTTCTTTGACCACTGAACAGCTGTTTAACATATTTCTGTCTCGTTGGGTTCTCAGAGACACAAGCCTCTACAGTTAGAGCTCAGCTCAAATCTGCAGTTCATGGCATAGTCTGGTTTTCTCAAAAGGTATTAAAACACGCTGAATGTCATGACAGAATCACAAAGCTGTTGAGGTTGGAAGGAACCTGTAGAAACGTCTAGTCCAACCCTTCTGTTCATTGTTATGAGGGTTTTTATCCCAGGGATAGGAGAAAATGTTGATGTTTCGCAACTGAGCTTAACACCAGCAGAAGGCACGCTGGTGACTGACGTGTGCTGGGTCACGTATCGCTTGTAACCGTGATCTGACTCCTTCTGGCAGGCAAGATCTCTGTCAATGACTGGGCTGCAGCGATGGAATCTGTCCTGCAGCTGGAACTGCCCTGGAGGATGCTGCGGTCTCAGTTAGTGCAGATCAACTCCGATGGAGATGTTGACTTCATGTCATGCTTTTATGATTTGAAAATAGGTCAACCTGTAAAAGAGGTAAGGAGGAAACGCCTCCCTGCAGCTCCGGGAGGAACTGCTTTTGGTGCAACTCGAGGCAGAAGGCAGCAGTTTAGCCAAGGGGGTAGACATCTACAGCTGAACTAGTTACCAAGCTTCCTTTTATAGTCACTGGAGGGAAATGAGCACTGCTAGAGTACGAATCATCATTCCCTGCTAAGGTAGTGCCTGAAATAGGTTGGATGAATCACATGCTAGAACTGCTTCCTACTTTCCGTCGACTCCCAAGAGCGTTTAGATAACATAGCTGAGGAGATGCCACAAATCCCACCCAGAGCAATCAACCCTCATGCCTTGAGATGAGCTTTTCAAATGTGCTCCAGAGCCAATTTGGGCACCTGTAGGAGGATGTCAAAGCTGTAGATGGACTTTCAGACGTTTCATGGTAGCTGAGTCTCCTCTGCACAGCCCAGTTGTTCCCAAGGGGCTGCACAGTGCTTGGGTCCTTGGCCATCTCCATCATTTTTCTGAACAGCAGGATCCATTCTCATGCATACAGCCAAAGCCTTGTATGAGTGCACGGCCTACAGCATCCTCCCGAGATTATCCCTAGTTCCGCAAATAATTCCTGAAGGTAGGAGGTGTGAAGGGCTCCTTCCCCCTCATTCTGCCATCTGAAAGCGACAGGTTTTAGCTGATTATTCCTTGGGGCAAGACACAAAGTGTCATTCCAGGGAACTTGAACATAAGGATTTTTTAAAAAAAGCAGGTGACAAGTTAAACTGGGAAAATAGATTGGGGTAGTACAGATTCTGCTGGTTAGGCTAACTCAAATCAAGATCTGAATGGTTTCCTGTATGTGATTTCAAAACCAGGTCCAGCCAGCTTTGGTGGAAACACTGTGCAGATACAGAAAGGATCTGGAACTCATCTTTAACATCATTGACAAAGATCACTCAGGTAAGTCTAGGGGACTTCACTGTACCTACCCTAGGAAGCCTGTGCTAGTTATCTAGTTCTCCTCTGTGCTTCCTCTTTAAGGCTTCTAAATATAGAGAGGAACCAGAGGTGATGTCAGTTTTCCAGTTTAGTGCAGACTAATTTAAGCAGTCAAGCTGTAACCATATAAGGGGCAGCGCCAGAGCCTAACTCGAGAAAAAAAATCTCACACATCCCATCTCCAGAACTGCCTTCACTTTTGTAGGAGCTTTTTTCTTCCTGCCACTCTCACGCTCAGTTTTTGCTGCTTTCTCAATTCCCCCGCTGAAAGCATTAGATCATTACCAGAAGCAAGAATGTCCTTCAAGTCATGAAATCACAAAGCACACCCAAACCCTGGCAGGTAACTTTCATGCAGCTGAGAGTGTGTGTGTGTGTGCGCGTGTAGGGAAGAGGAACCAGCACTGCAGAAAGCATCTGCTCTCTGTCTCCTTTAGGTCTCATCTCTCTGGAGGAGTTCAGGCAGACATGGAAACTCTTCGCTTCTCACCTGGGCATCCATGTGCACGATGAAGCCCTTGACAAGCTGGTCCTCAGCATAGACTACAACAAGGACGGCCACATCGACTTCAATGAATTTTTAGAAGCCTTTCACGTGGTTCATAGATTAGAGAAAAAGGCAAACTCCTGAGAAGGTCGATCTTCCTTTGGGCTCTCGTGGAAGCTCACCTTCCTGTCCTTATTCACAGCGAGCCTGGGAAAGAAGCTTCCAGCCTGACAAACAATAAACAGGCTCTTCAATACAGTAACTGTTGCTGTCACTGTGCAAGCCTTTATTTACACCCTTCTGGATGACACGTATCTGCTCACAATGAGACGGAAGAGATGAAAACCCACTCCTTACAGTATGACCGAGTCGCTGCCATCTCAGTACCTTACAATTTACCCTTCCCCTTGGTGGCATCTCCCCACTCCATCTCTCTGTGAACACTGCCAAGGTCACACCTACAAGCCCACGGGAAACGCTGGGATGTTTCTTTCAGCAGCCCTCAGTGACAGCTGAAGAAAAAGCACTGATGAGCAGAAGGAACATATCAGAGCCTCTCTGGTGACAGGCACCTTCTGTGCACCACCCAGTCCCAGAGAGGGAAGCAGGGAAGAACCATCTAGTTCAAACAGGTAGTTCTGCATTTAGTCTTGCTCTCTGCATGAATTCAAACCATTCCAGGCCACTATCTACCCTCTTTGAAGTTTACAGACACCAAAGGAGCTCAGCTGAAAGGCGTTTGTTTACATTTGCACTAGATTTTCTCTTGCCATCAGTTACCTTTCCCTGTATTTGTTGGGGTTTGGAGCCTTAATAACTCGTCACCTTAACGAAGGCTAAATCCACAGCATGTTAATGTAACGTACAGCAGATCACAAAATAAAGCTGTAGCTTTCACAGTCACCTGTAAGCGTGGTGTCTTCTTCCCTGTAATTTGGTATTCTGCACCTTCCAGAGTACAACACGCTCTGCCTGAAGACAAACTGGATTTCTTTAAAACGAAGAAATTATTAAGAACACAAAAGTAAACAAATTCTGATGCTACCGAACCTCAGTGTTCTCACATACAGTTAAGCATAAATTCTTTGTCAATCAAAGGAAACTGAGAGATTGTGAAATCGAGCTTTTGGAAGACCGAAGAGCCCAGCGCCCCTGACCTCCCCCCAGTCCCAAAACGGGAAGCCAGTATTCCCGTTCCCACAGGCACCATGCTGTCCGCTCCCGGGGAGCAGCGGGGAGATCTGGCCCTCCTTCTCCTGCACACCGCCTCTGCAAGCGGCACACTGGGGCCAAGGGAGGTGCAGCCAGGGCAGGAGCTCTCTGAAACCAGCAGCACCTAATTCAGCCTTAGTAACACCATGTTTTTCGGGTAGGAAAAGGGTCCAGCCTGGCCCATCTTTAAATTTTAATAACGAGAAAGCTAAGTAAAGTAGCTGAGCTTCATTTAATAATCGTGTTGAAAGTACAGAAAAAAAAGCATCCTTCCCAGTTTCTCATCACAGAACGTAAGAGCAGCCTGAGCTTAAGGTACTGCGGTCTTTCCTAAATCTTCCTTGTATAATTAAATTCAAAATATGTTTCTGGGAGTATTTTGCCACCTGACAGATAAATGAATAAACATGCACACGCTTACTTCTATTGCCTCGGGGGCGAGGAAGAAAAACCTTTAATAGTGCAAACAAAATTTACAGCAAAATTTTAATGGCACTGGTAATATTCAATGTGTATTTTCAGCAGGCATTTATTCACAGCCTACGCGCCGTGAGGATCATTCCCACCTTCTACCAGGGGAGTGACAGACATACTCCACCCAAGATGGACAAACACCCCGGCATCAGTTTCCTTGCAGAGAGGAAGAAGGAGGAATGGAAGAGAACAGGTCCAAAGTCCTCCTTTGCCACCCCCTTCGGCACAGAGGACAAAGCCAGGGAGCTCAGGAACACGGCTGATGGCCACCAGCTTCGACGTCCCCCTGCAGCCACCCCAACACAAAGCTGGAGAATGCTCACCTTGAGGGGGGGCTGAACGAGAGGGCATGTGAAGGCACGGATGCAGCGCAGGGAGTGAGAAGAGGCTTTCAGGGATGCAGCTAAATGAAGCGTGAGAGGAGCAGAGTTGTGAAGCCAAGCCAGAAGCAGCCTGCCCTGCCAGCAGCACACAGAGCACCTCACCCCTCACAGGAGAAGAGGGGTGGCAGGGAGAGGAGTTGTGAAAGATCTCATGCCAGGAACAAAAGCCGCTCGAGACTAAAACCGGGAGTGGGAGAGAGCCCGGCTACTCGTACCTAAATCCAAAGTGCTGGAGCTGAAGCTCTTCTTCCATAACCTCCACCCCTTTTATCCCACTATTTTTGCAGCAGCTACTTAGTACCACAGCTGTGAGCAGTCCTTCGGGCAGGGACTGAACCCGTCTGCAGGCTGAGTGCCCAAGCTCTGCAGGTACAGATGCACCTTCTGGGCAACTCTGCTCCTACCTCTGGACCACACCAGACAGCACCCAGTGACAGACCTGGACTGACCCAAGGTCCTGGCTCTTGCCAGAGGGGTGGCACAGCCCCACAGTGCCCCACACCCCCAGGGGTGCAGCCCAGATCTGTCGCTACCACCTCTTTTTAAGATGAGTTCCCCTCCCAGGAACAAACAGGCTCTTCCCCAAGGAAGGAGACCACAATTAGCAGGACAGAAGCCAGACAGACCGTGTACCCCAACCAGGAAGGTCTCACACCTACTGGCAGGAGCAGCAGCCGAGGGGGAGCGATGCCACTTCTCATCTCTCCAGTCTGACAAACTCATGCCCTTGCACAGCAGCGGGGAGAAAGCAGAGCCGCTGCTGGGCTGGGGCCAGCAGGCTGCGTGTGCTCTGGACCGGACACAGCTAATTACTCTGGCCAGCCCCAGCGCTAATTGCGGGCGTGCCTGTCTGCCCATGCAGCCACAAACCGCTCAGGGCAGCAGCGCCTGCCAGGCTGGGAAGAGCAGGTCTCAGGTGGGTCGATTTTAATTTGTTAATGCCCTCCTTTCCCAGGCACAGGATGCGCCTGTTTACCTTCACCTTCTTTCCATAAATGAGTTTCCAGGGACTTGGAGCTGGCTGTGTCATCCTCTGCCGGCTCCCCTGGGAAGCCAGCCAGCCAGCCGAGCCTCTGCCAGTGAGCTCATCCCCGCACAAACTGCAAAGTCCTCACTATTCCAGCCAGGAGCACACCCTGCCACCGCCAATGCCAGCTCTGCTTTGCAACAGCCTCACACACACACATGGATCCTCAGCAAAACAGGGGGTCCACATAAAACCTCATTTGCTTAATTAGGTGTGTGCTAAAATGTCACTCTCCGATTGGAGCAGTTCTTCGGTCTGGAAAGTAACACAGCAGCAAGGTACAGCCCTGTCCGACCTGGGGCAGCACAGGTTTCCCTTCCATGGGCCTTGTGTTTCAGAACCCCACCCCTCACGCCCAGCTGCCTAAAACTCTCCAGATCACCACAGAAACACTTTGATAATCGATCATGAACATACCAAAACCGAGGTCATACAATGAATTTTAAATCAAAGATACCAATGATATTCCTTTAGGAAAAAAACATGCTAATGGGATGTCCGGGTACGTTTGGCCACAGGCTCCATTGCTTTAGACCTCAGTGCAGCTGCGTATCAAACCAACCACATTACCTGCAGTAGGATTTTGTTTTCAGAAACAAGAAGGGTTAACAAACACACAGTAACAAGTTAAGTGTCTCAGGGAAAATCATCTTGCATCTCTCAATCTAGGATTCAACAAGAAAAGCAGAATTAACTGCTGCTGCTGGCTTTTTGTACAATACTGGATAGAACAAGAAGCCATCACGCAGGCTCTTCAGTCCTCACACTCTGCACTGTCACATCTGTCCCCTTAAACTAGACAAAGGGTTTTACTTTCATTTACTGAGAAACAAGCTAAGTGATCTCTCGTAACACATATGAAAAGGAAAAAAACAACCCAAACCATTCTGAAGGCAAAACCCTACAAAACAAGCACTGTGCCAATAAAACAACTTCCACATCCAAGCGTTAATTGTACCTGAACCGCACCCTTTGCACCAGCTCCTCGACAGGCCCACAGTTTTCACAGTGGTTGGTGCTGTATGTGCTCCTCTCAGAGCATCCAGCCCAAGGGCTCCTTGGCCTTTGGATCACCAAACTCTCCTGGTTTCCACAAAAAGCACAGAATCACCTCCTAAGCCCTCCCACACCTTTGCTCTTTCAAGCCAGCGGCCAGATGTTGCTACAGCAGCAGCGACTTTGTGGAGGGACAGCAGGCAGGGTGGCGTGGCCACCGGGGGCTGATCCTCCCCGGGACCACAGCTGCTGGGGGCTGGCAAGCGAGACAGGGGTTTACCTCCCTCCCTTCATTGAAGTATTTCAGGTATTTGTATAAAACTGGTACCAAAAAAATTTCCTTCTCAAAAGCACTACATACTATAATTACCAAAAATAGGTTTTCAAATCCTGGAAAAATGGCACAGCTATGTTTTGAAAGAGTGGAGGGGAGGTCTCAAGAAATATTCTTAAAATACATATTAAATAGCACAGAAAATACTTAATTTATTTCATAGAATCATAGAATGGTCAGAGTTGGAAGGGACCTTAAAGATCATCAAGTTCCAACCCCCCTGCCATGGGCAGGGACACCTCCCACTAGAGCAGGTTGCTCCAAGCCCCATGCAGCCTGGCCCTAAGCACTTCCAGGGATCATTTCAAGCCATATCTACCCTTTTCCCCTCTACCCAGCAAGGCAGAATGGCTGTGATCCCCTCTGCCTGCCAGGCGGCAGGGCTGGCACACCCCCACGCTGCCGAGGGAGCCCGTGGCCACCAGAGAGGCTGGAGCTCCAGCCCGTTCCTTGAGCTGGCACCCAGCTGTGTGCTGCCCGGTGGCACAACCACCAATGCAGGCTCAGGGCAAACCACAGCTGGTGCCCAGGGTAAAGCTGGGCTTCCCCCTCCAGCAGCTGCCCACCTGCCTGCAGTCTCAGCAGCCACAGAGCCACTTCCCTGCAGGACACACCCCTTCTCCTCACAGCAGCCAGGGGAACTGGTTACCAGTGAGTAGGTTCAAGGCAGAGGCACTGACCTGGGAGCTGTCTGAAGGGAGACTGCCAGACAGCTCTCTAACTGCGTGTGATGACAAGTGCAACTTTAAATTAAAAAAAGAAAACGAGGGAATAGAAAGAAAAAAAGAAAAAAGGAAAAGATTAAAAAGAGAAAAGAGAAACATCAAAGCCTTCCATGAACTCCTGCTGCGTGGGAAGGGTGGCAATTCTGCCATTCTCAACTCCTAGGCTATTTGCAAGGGAAAAGATCGGAAGACTGGGAAAGGGTGCTTGAGTAAAAGAGGTTCACCTTGCCCCTTTCAGAGGAAGGGATTACAGGCATAAAACTGTCTGTCACCTTGGAGAAGCTGGAGTCTTGAGATTCTGCCTCCAAAACCTCGGGGATGTGGGCAAGGAAGCTATTTTGCTCAGATTAAAGACCGATGCAGCTTCCGGAGAGAGGCCATCCTGGCAAATTAGTGGATACTGTCAGACATCTGTCTCCACCGGTGTCAGCCCTGCACTGACCAGGCGCCAACGATATGAGGATCAGGATAAAAGTGTATTAGAAATATCACCTGGTTATTTCAAGTTATTCCTATGCCTCTAATTTCCACTTCCCTGGAAGTTTCACGCTGCGCATTAGCGATTCACAACGATGCACATTCACACACAGCAGGTGAAAAATTAATGAATTCCATCACTTCCCTTATTTGGGAGACTTTATGCCCGAGATGCAGCTCCCTCGTTTTATTATGCCTTTTGATCTCCGCAGAGGAATCTGCTCTCCCCTCGGCAGAACTGTATAATTCTTGCTAATTTAATACGAATTACATTTACGCGCTTTCGGGCAGAACAAACCTCCTTATTTGTTATTTCTCACACACTCTCTTCAAACCAGGTCAAATTCCCCCTCACGGGTGGGTGTGGGGGTGGCACGAGGGCTAGTGTTATAACGCTGAGGTAGTGCACAGCACACGGACACACGGCAACTGAAGGAGTTTTGGGAGAGGGAAACAGGGAGAAAGAGCTTCCTCTGAGGCTTCCCTCCCCCCGGAGGCAGCGCTCACTGCATGGCACAGCCCGTGCTAGGCAGGAAATCGTGTAAATAAATAATGATGGCTTTCGTCAGGTACGTCATGGTGCCGTAGGCCCCGCTCGGAGCGCTGTCGTAAAAGAAGTGGCAAATCCCTGTGGCCGTGTCTTTCTCCAAGATGCTACCGGTGGCTCCGAATGATTTCTGAAAAGACACGAGCGAAGAAGTAGGGAAGTTCAGGCACGGGCGTGCTGCTTTATTGGAGAAAACCTACCACTTGATGATTTTATGTTTGTGCTGAATACTGAGAGCAATTCTCCTCTGCCTCATGAAAACCGTAATCAGGATTTTTATAGGACCCGCGTGATTGAGCTGGATCAGTGTAAGCAAACGAGGAACATCCAGCTTCACAGGTTCTTGCCCTTTTGGGGCAGTGGGTGGGATTACTCAAACCTTGGTAAAATTACATTTTGGTGAAGGAAAACTTCACTTCATTTACTGCAGAGCTTGTTAACCACTACAGTTTCATTCCCTTTAAATCTTCCACAATTCTTTAATTAGTTTTCCAAATATATTTCCAGAAGATACTGAAGAGACTCGGTCTGTCTTTGCAGGGGAAAGCATAAAGGGAAAAAAAATAAAAATCAAGCTCATCCCACGGATGAAGAAAGGAGCTGGGGACAATTTCCAAAGGCGGAGCCTTCCCACTGCTACCCTTCGAACTCACCAGCTCCTGCAGGAACAGGTCGTTGGCCATGTGCACGATCCGATCCACGTGGATGATGCCCCCGATGCTGTTCACCTCCACGTCGGAGAGGAAGGTGAGGACGAGAATAGCTTCCACCAGGAGCTGCCTGTACTCAGGCTGAGGTACGTGGTTGAGCACCGACTCCACGTGCACGGCGAACTTGATTTCGCACGGGGTCATCTGGCAAAGTTGGAGGAGCAAGTGACAAATCCCAAAAGGCTCATTCCCCCACACCCTGCAGGCACCAACACATGCTCTGCTCTCCACACGGGGAGAGGCTGCCTGAAGCCAACACAGTGTTTGTGCAGCTTTAGCACCTACAGAAACTTTCTGTGTCACCAGGCCCTGGCCCTGCAAACTGTTACAGAACTTGCCAAAGCCTGTCCTGGTCCCGCAGCCCAGCACACACCTGCCTGAGTTACACACAGGGCTGCTGCCCGTGCTCAGCTGGCAAGTTAACTCTTTGCTCCTTGTGCTGCCCTCTCACACATTGTGCCACGTAAGTGTCTTTCTGGCACCGCAGGTTGGTTGCCAAGCCAAAATTACTGTTGAGTTTTAAAAATAACCACCTGCTTTTCCACACAGAGATACAACTGTATCGCTTGTGGAGCAGCCTAATTCACACTGGCATAGCTCTGTGGATGTTATGTGAAAGGCTGCTGCCTTCAGAGGTTTGTGCTTATTTCCTCTGATTCCTTTAAACAGCAAAATTAGATCCTGTCTAGGTCTGACAGGCTAAAAATATAAGCCTATTTATCCACACAATAGGAATAAATAAGGCTCTCCATTCTGCAAAAAAAAGGTTCAAATTTGGCAGAAAATTCCAGCCCCTCTCTTCAGCTGCTACCACCACCCCTCAGAAGAAAAGGAAGCTGGAAACAAGTGTGAGGGAAACAGTCTCAGGCACCCAAGCACCTCTCTTGCACTGATGGATCACAGTTCACAAGAGCTTGTTTTAGAGATGTGAATTCAGAACTTGCCAGAGCACCTAAAGACAGAACGGCAGTCCAGCTAAGTCAAGAAAAATAAACATGTAAGGAAAGGTTATGGATTTAAAGAGTCAAAGCTTGGGTTAGAAACAATTACCCTTAACTGGTATTTACTTTTGAGACCATGATGGCAAAACACACTGGTTGCTGTTGCAGTGTATGAAGAGAATAAGTGGGAAGCAACACGTCTGCTTTATTCCACCAGGGCCTCACCTTCTCCTCGCCCTGCCCGAAGGGCTGCCAGTGGCCACCCTCCTTCAAGTCCTGCTCCATGGGTGGATGGGGTCAGGGAAGGCGGGGAGAGGGCAGGCTCAGCAAAGGGGAAAACCTGCCACAAACCTGTCCCCTCACCTTCCTGGCAGGAACTCATCTGCACAGCCTGGAGAAGCTGGCACAAGCGCTGGAGGGAAGGTCCAGATCTTCTAACCTTCTTAAAAGCAAGGATCTGCAACAGCAGCCCCACGGCACCTTACACCATCAAACCAAATATTCAGCCACGGGGCTAGAAAACTGTTGGCATTTTACTTACCTCTCTGGTGGTTGAAGAAGGAAGGACGTACCCATCAATGGACAGACCGTGGCACTGAAACAACAACATTTAGACAATCAACTTCTGTTCTTATGTAAGTGTATACAGTTCTTGCAAGTAAATCTGAGTGTTCTCTGATACCAACCGATATATAACAACCCTCAGTTAGAAAAACCTACAAGAAACCCCAAACAGCAACAACAAAACCTGCTAAAATTATTATTCTACCTTTGCTGAAGAAGTTATTGTTTAACCTGACAAAGCTTAGAAGTAGCCTGACATGACACATCGCCATGCAGAGAGCGTGCTGTGTTCCAGCCCAGTTACTGAAGGGGAGAAAAGTACTTAAGAGCCACGACAGCAAGAGGCACACAAAGGAGGAAAGCAAATCAATGAGAACATTCTGTGGGAAAGGATGTAAAAATAAAAGGTCGTGCAAAAGCACGACAACAGACCACAGAATTCAGAACCTTCATATTTCATTTTCCCCAAAGCAACATTCAGTGAAGTGTTCTACATCCAGGGCACTGCAGCTCAAGGACGTCAACACGTTGTGGTGCTTAGACACGGGCCACCAGCAGTGGGGGAGAGGTGGTGCTAGAAACACCAAGGGGTGTAAAAGAAAAGAGTGACAACACCTAAAGAGCAAGAAGGCAGGCTAAGGAATGCCACATCTGGGTACCTGAGGTACAAAAGCACTCCAAGCAGAAGAGAGAGCTTTTATGAATAGTCCAAAGAGGGTTTAAGAATGAAGTACTCAAGACAAATAAGAACAACTGATTTTAACAGCCAGAAAAACATTCCAATACTTCTGGCTGTTAGGTTAGGTCAGGACAGAAGTTTGATGTTCACTCTGCTGAATGATCCCATTAGTAAACGGCCACAGGTGACTCGTCTTGGCTGACATCAACACCAACAGCTTCAGCATAAGTGATTTCAGAAGGGCAACCAAAATCAAGCGGAGCTGGTGATGCACATTTTTCCCAACTGTGTAGGCATGAGCAGCTCAGTGCTGCAAGGTGCTGAATGCTGGCTTTCATCCAGCAAAGCAGAGGAACAGGTGCATAATCACTTTGAAATGAGTAAAAAAAAAAACAAACAAAAAAAACAAACACCAACATAATTCCCATCTCCTCCTTCCTGGAGAGCTGCTTCAACACATTTCCATACCCCTGATCTCCAAGGTGCTGGCAAGGACTTACTTTTCACTTCGAAACAAACAAAAAAAAAATGTTAAGAATTTCATACAGCACAGAAAAGCCAGCAAGAGATCTCAAGACTTTTGGAGGAGTCAGTAGTTTCCTATTTCATTCCTCGCAGCTTTTCTGAACTGTGTTGCAGTGCCCCTCAGTGGCACTGGCCACAACCTGCATTGGGCCACGGGCGATGCAAAAGCCAGCAGTGCAAGGGAATCGTTCAGTTGAATTCAGTGTTGGTGGTTTCAGAGAAAAATACTCTTCCAAACACACGCGTGAACTCATGTTAATGGAGCCCTCTGATGTTCAAGACACATACCTCTACTAACGACTTCAGTTTCCACCCGTCTTCCAGCTAAAGACCAACTTCAACTGCAGGCAACACACCTCCTCTGGACTCCCACCTCCCCAAATTACCGTACAGCTTGCTTCCTTCCTGCTCTCTGCTGCTCTCAACTTACCTTCTGAAGGATTTTCCACACCTTCTCATAAAAGCCAACGGGAACTCTGTTAATAGCACCATCAAGCCTCCTTCTGCGCAGCCACTGCCCTTTTCGGTCACCCCAGCTTGCCTCTCCACTGGAGCCAGCGGGAGAAGTATTAGTGGGAGATGACGGAGTACTGCTCTTCTGTAAGAAACATTAAAGCCTTTGTTACTTGCTTTCTGCCCCTCCAAGTGCTACTCCCGGCAAATCCATCATTCTGTTACAATGCTACCTCAGAACCAGGGAAAAGATACAGGCCATGATGTCATACAAGATGATAGAGCAGGACCAGTGCCTTTCTCTCCTCTTCAGTTCTCTGGTACTTCTATCATTTCTCAACAAAACAGGCCAGCAGCTCACAGAACTGTCAGAGCTGGAAGGGAGCTCCAGGCACAGCCCAGGAAGCTTCACTGGTTGGCTCAACACAAGGCCGGGCTATTTTAACAAACTGAGGTGGCTGCCCGGGCTGTGCCACTGCTGTGCAGGGTGGTGGGATTTGCAGGTTGGTATGACTCGGACTTCAGGCTCAGTGTTGTAAGAGAACCAAAGGGCCCATGAGTCCAGCAAGAGAGGTCCTCCATGCAAAAAAGCTCCATTAAAATAAGTATATTAAGAAAATATTTCATGTGGTCATGTAATCATCACACCTGCCTCTCTGTAAGTATCAGTCTGGTTTCCTTTATTGCCGCTATAGCTCTATTATTTTACTCTACCAGACTTGGAGACTAAATCAGGCAGCAAAACATCTTCAAATCTGTGGCTCTACCACCAAATTCTTGTTCCGATTTCCACACGTGCACCCCACCTACTCTTTGTGCTCCCAGAGAATGTGCTCTTCAGTTTTCTCATTCCTTTTTGTGAATCTATTACATTCAGCCCAGAAAGGACTTCACTGACAGCCCCACCTCAAATCCTGCCATCTCTGAGTAAGGAACTGCCTAAGCAAAGTACTGGGGAAGGGGGGAAATAAGAATAAAAGCTGTACATGTGCAAAGGTTGGGCTGACTGACTACACAGCCAAGCTCTGCAAAAAGACCAGCAACTGCAAAAAAAGTCTCTATTTTCTCTTATTTCACTGCCCACTGAAACAGACAGAACTTCTCCAGCCTGCTGAGCAGAAGCAGGGGACGCTGGAGGTCAGCAGGAGGCTGGGTGCCGAAGCAGAGAAACCCACCTGCATGCAAGGATTGATCTGGCTACTCGGCTGGTTCAGAGAAGCAAAGAACACACTGAACAGTTACGAGCACTTGAATCAAACATAGAGCTGAAGCCTGCCCTTCTGCACTGGTATGTGGGAAGAGAGGGGCAGCAGCAGCCTGGCAGCTGTCGGGCCAGGCCAGGGCTAGTGGGGCTCTGCTGCCGTCTATTTAGGACACACGGGAGGTGTGCCACCAACAGCACGTCTGCAGGTGTGGAGAACCAAGAATCACAACCTCCAGTTCAAAGCGTACACGTAGCTGGAAGGTTCCCATCTCTTCATAATAGATTTGGACTTGTTTTAAATTGTTGAGGTTTCTGTTGGTAAAATATTTAAACAATTATCTTCCTTCTTAACAGTGAGGGCTTAAGAAAAACTACAGTCCTTTGCCTTGAAAGAAGATAACTGTCTGAGGAGATACCCATGCCCATAAGCCCCCAGTCTCAGGAATCTGAAACTGTCCCGGGTTCCTTGGTGTCCACAGACTGGCAGCATTTATCAACCTTACATTACTCTTAAATACTGGTGACACCAGTAATGTAATCCAGTATCAGGCAGCTAAATCTGCTACAGCACTTTATCTGCTACAACTGCTTAAGCTTCAGAAGAACTGAGTGGTTCTAAATGCAAGACTCAGCTTCTATTAGAAGATTACTAATGAGAATGGGTTCCCATGAAGATGAACAAAAGAAAAAGGTAGGGTTTGGAAACAATTTTTGCACAGGAGAAGCCACAGGGAGGTGTCTAGAGCTAAGACCCTTGCACACACACACACCCACACACACACCACACACACACCACACACACACCACACACACAGGGTGAAGGGCAGATGCAGAGCTGGAGACGGTGTTTTACCGTGGGAGCGAACATGCTGCTGGACATGGAGTGGCCCTCATGAAAGAACTACAAAACAAACAAAAAAAAAGACACCAACACGTCAGACAGACAGACATGACAGAACAGGACACAAACAAGGTTAGGTAACCTGTCTGCTCAAAGACAAGAAATGGGGAATAAGCTCAGGTACTCAGGGGAAAACTCTGACAGTGCCTGGACACTTGCAGTGCTGACTTCTAGGGAAGCTGTTGCTGATTCCCAGGGTGACCACAAGGCAGACCCCATGGTGCCAGAGGCCTCTCTGGTTTTGGTGCCTGTGTCATTCACTGAGCTCCAAGCTTGGCCAAAACAAACCACCACAGCTTAAGATGCATGCAAAAGCTTCCCTGTGACTCAGGGCTGGGAATAGTGCCCCAAGCTCCTCTCTTCCATTCTCCACTTGTGGCAATGTCAGCAGCTTCTCTTTGCAAGAGAAGGTCATCCTGCTGCAGAAAGCCTCCGGGCTGCCAGCTGGGTGGGCAGCACTAAACAAACAGCTGCAAGGCAACTTTTTTTCAGAAACGTGGATGTAGCACCTCAGACTTACAGCACTCTTCTCTAACTGCCAACCCCTAGACATGCCTCCTAATTAAAGTGTTAATCGTTCAGACCCAGGCAAAAGCAGTCGCTCAGCACCTGAGCTCTGGTGCAAAGAGATGTTAGTGCAAGTACTGAAATGTTGCTTGTAACACCAAGTTGATTCATCTCTGCCAAAATGACATTAAACCAGTCTTTAGTGAATTATTCATAAAATGCAGTGAGATGTGGCAGGAAGCAGCATAAGTGAAGAGATGGAGGGAAACAAAAATAAAAACAGTCAGCTCCCCCTCTTTGCCAAATACCAGGTTTCCACCTGATGCAAAAGCAACGCAGGAAGCACCTTTTCAAACTCAAGAGAAGCCCAAGCGTCTCAGCCCAGGCCCAGCCCTGCATTTCAAACACAGTAACGCTGCCACCTAGTGCCTACTCTCCCTTCCTTCCTTTAAAGACCCTGAAATAAGGCTCCCACTCCACGAGTGGGAGCCCTGCTCAGACCAAACACCCCAAAGTCACTTGAGGGCCCGTGCAAAGCAGCCAGCAGCACCTTCACAGCCACGGCCACACCATGAGGCTCGGCCAGCAGCACAGCTCAGGCAGCGGCACAGCTCACACAGGGTGACCAGGTCTCGTGAGACAGACACCCCAAGTTTCACAAACACATCTGCTTCCCTGCCTTACTGCGTTCCAAGAAGGGTCATTAACTGATCCTTACTGTCAGCATCAAACACTCTGTATCAAGGTCATGCAGAAATCCCTCTCCTTTCTAAAGTCTTATAGAACAAATCTCTTTCATACAGCCAAAGGAAAACACCACACAGTTCCTCAGAAACTTAGAGAAATAGCCTCAGGTTAAATGAAACAGGCTTCATAAGCTCTCAGAAAAGTCTTTTTAAAATATGCTTCTAATACAAAAATCACAGCACAGTTTGGGTTGGAAGAGACCTTTGCAGATCACCCAGTCCAACCCCCCGGCTGTGGGCAGGGGCATCTTTCTCTAGATCAGGTTGTTCAATGTCTCATCCTGCCCGGCCTTAAACACTTCCAGAGATGGGTCACCCCCAACTTCTCTGAGCGACCCATTCCAGTGCCTCACTGCCCTCATCATAAAAAAATTCTTCCTTACGTCTAATGCAAACTTACCCTCTTTCACTTTAAATCCATTGCCCCTTGTCTTGTCATAACAAAACTGGGCAAAAAGTCTCTCTCCACTGCTCTTATAAGCCCCCTTGGTACACTGAGAGACCAGTCAGGTCTCCCTGGAGCCATCTCTTCTCCAGGCTGAACTACCCAGACTGAACAACATGAAGCTATTCATTCCTATAAATGCATTTCACTTGTTCACTACCTTCTTATTTATCTAAAGCAGAAGAAAATTACTAATAGGAGCATTAAAAAAAAGAGAAATCGAAACCACTCATAAAAAAACATCAGTCCCATTCATTCAGAATATTTTGGAGGTGTTTTCCACAGTATCTCTCTATATACTAAAGAATACAGTAATTGCTGGGTACTTTATATATTGAACATAAATATATATATTATAGCAGTAATTGTCTTCCATTACTGACAAAATAAAACAGGAAGAAAACAAAGCAAGATTTCTTTTCCAAGTGTATCTTTTCCAAAAGGCCTGTGGACCACATTAGCAACTTGTGCAGAGTGTAAAAATGAATGCTGCTTGCATGACAGCTTCACTTTGTACATCTGACCTCTCCTTAGCTAAAGATGATTAAAGAGCTCTTTTAAAGTTGGTGCCATGAATGCATTAGAGTTTGCACAAGTTCTTCTATATTCAGCATGTGAAACAGGAACAAAAAAGGATGGACAGTTTTGGAGGAAACATCCTTTTACAGTTTTCTATCAATGGCCGCGGCTTTAAAACAATGGATCTTTGGAAACTTCTGCCATTTACCAAAAATCTATCTGGCATTAAAAATGGTCTACTAAAGTTGACGCACAGAAATTTAACATAACACAGTACCAGAACAGCTGCATTTCCTGATGAGCAGTGATGGAAAACCCTCACCTGCTTCAACTCACTCTTCAGTTTAGTAATACCACTTCTTTCTGTTTTGGTTGCTCCAGAATGCCCCATTTCATGAATAGAAATTGCAGGGCTAGATGAAGAGGAATCTACAGGTCGCACTAAAAGAAGCAAATGGACATTTTTAAAATTCCGGGGGGTAGAAAAACAGATGAAATTTTACCATGAACTTCAAGATAAAAGCATACTCTTTCACAAGCATACAATGCTCTTGGTGGCAGCATCCTTTCAAAACATGTAGTAGTTCAAACCTGATTGCATCATGTCATGATTGTAGATCCATGCTGGATATTGGGACCTGATTTTCCAAAACACTAAGCAGCCATAGCTTCAAAAGGCATCAGAGCTGCAATGTGTCTGTGAGGGCTTAAGAATGAAGCTGGGAGACTGAAGTGCCAGCTGGGAACACCTGGGCATCAGAGACATGCTCCTTGAAGGCAGGTTAGATATGCTATTTTATGGTCTTCATTCTGGTCATACAAAATTTCTTCATTACAGAAATTCGCCTTCCTATCAGTGAAAACTCAATACAACCTTACTTCAGTGCAGGACAGCTTCCATCATATGTGTTTTGGTCATTCTACTGCAGACATACAAGGGTACTGGCCACCCATGATACCAGTACCTTTATTTTACATGCCACGAGAGTGGATTCCTACTTGTAAGGCAATCTAACTTTGTATTTATATTTCTCACTTAACATATACACATAGCCCAGTGGACAACTTACAGCTTCTTTCCACACCAAACTCTTTTCCGCTGAGAATATGGTGTAGGAGATTTTTCATATCAAAGGGACTCAGGTTCATCAAACTCTCTGAAGCTTCTTCACCTAGTTAAAACAAAGCAAAGATAAACATCACTATAGGTTGCTTTATAGGCTGTTTTCCTGCGTGAACTGCTGATTGAATCAAGTTCAGTCACATTTCCCTTAGGGCTAGTGTTTCCTTTAAAAAATAGGTATGTAGATTCACATTTCCAGACTAAACAACAAACACTGCATAGAAATAACTCTATTTGCATTAGCGAACAGCATGCTACACCTTGTGCGAAACCTCACTGAAGCTGATGATGAGAAAGCAGCTGCCCCTTTGTAGAGCAAGATTGTGCATGGTGCTGAAGACGGTCATAAAAAGATTTAACACATGCAAGTGAAAAAACAACCACTGAGGTGAAGCAGAAATAAGGCCATAAGTACCCCTGTGATAAAATTGCTCTTACCTGAGCATTTCAGACTCCGAGCCAGCTCGGTGGCCATCACCTGAATTATCAGACCAATGCGAAGCCTGAGCATCTCCACGAACAGACTAGGCTGTGAGCGCACGTACATGGCCAAGTACATAATTATCTCCTGTAAGGACAAATCTATAAGGGCACCCGTTCAGAGTGGGTCATCCTGGCTCCTCCAGGCACAGAGCAAGCCCTGGTGCCACACTGGGCACAGCTGGAAGAACCCTTTTTACACCAGCTTCATACCTGGGTCAGGACTGCAATACTGATGTCTTGGCCGCTTGCTTCATAAATAAGATCTGCGAGCTCCTCGGGTGGCAGAGGGCTGCAAGAAGGCAAACCACAGTCAGCAGGGTCTCAGGCACCTTCTGTTAACCTCTTGAACAAACACCAGAATCAAGTGACCCAGAAATATCTTAATATCTCTGCACCATCAAGGTGCCTACGATTCTGCCGGGGCAGCTGCATGTCCTTCAGAAGCTGAGGGATAAGTTTTAGAGCAAGATGACAGCAGCAGAACAGAGCCAGCAGGAAGGTGAAGGACAGGCTGCTTCTGTAACTGAGGCAGAGCTTCAACTTACGCAGTAATGATTTTCTCTCGGGGTTCTGGTGGCAGGCCCACTGTGAGTTGCTTGTGGTGTGACAGAAGGTCCGTGCATGCCTATCGTAACGCAAGAGAAAGCAAGAGACCTTTCTCTGAGCCACGTGGAAGTCATATACCTTTTAATTCCCCAAAATGAAGCGCCTCTTTAGCAATTTTTAAGTGCATTCCTATTAACTACCAGACACAGATTCAGCAGAATGCTGTTAGCTCGTGGCCAAAGATCACCTGAGGTCAACAGGGCCCTGAGTCTGCCCAGGCTGAGAGCCTGCTTCCCTACTCTGTGAAATCAGCAACGTAATGATCAGGGACTCCAGTGAGGCTGGCAGATCAATAAAGGACTTTATCATAAGATAAACATTTGTTCTTTATTTAAGACAAAAAAATATTTTGACTCAGTGAAAAACTTGGTGTACTAACGTATCTCTTAATAATCAATCTTAAATAAATATATCTCTTTAGAGAAAAACAAGAAGCCAAACACAGAACATATTGCAACATGTTCCTCAATTAGCCACCCAAACCTATTCCAAAAATCGGTGCTTCCTCCAATGTTTTACCCTTTTATAGCAACCTCCTTCAAAAGCGGGTGTTCAGTTTACCTGTTTTACCATACCGAATCAAAGACCTCACAAAGCAACATTCATCTGATTTTTAAGAGTCTGTTTTCCCTTCCTTAATGCAGAACAAACCAGATCATCTCTACCCTCTTCCTCTCCAGTTAATTTCCAGTATCTTTGCAATTTAACACACCTGGCTTTCTGTGAGCATGTCCATACTGCTTGTCCATCACGCTTTGAGGATGGGAAAGTCTGGGCTGAACCAAGTCCCGTGCAGGGCAGCTATCACTAAATACTTCCTGCAGGTATGACTGTCACCTTCACAATCATTTACAGCGTGACATTCTCAGTCCATGCCAATATTAGCAGAGTTTGCAGTACAGATGAAAGGTAAAGATGTCGTAATAAGATTTTTAGATCGAAAAAACAACTGACGTTTACGCATGAAGACAGACCAGAAAGCAGTGAGCATAAGCCTCGCTGGCAGACTGGCAGTTTTATCTCTGGTAGGAAACTGAGCCAGCATTATTTATATTTCCTACCTCAGCCAGGACTTCCACTTTCTTTCTGAGTATACCCGAAATGTAACGGATCAAGCCCCACTCCTGATTGAGGCCTGCCTTTCTGTAAAGCTCGTTGAGCAGGCAGTGAACAGTGACGCCGTACTGCCCGTCCAGCTCCGTGTCCCAGTCAGCGCCTCTGCCAGAGAAGAGATGGAAAGTCACTTTCATCAGATGAAACACTCCACTGCTTAACCTTGCTACACAACGAGCAGCCTGATTTAAATCAAAAAGCTCGTTTTGGACTTAAGAAGGACAAGTAGGTCTTTACCAGAGACTGGTTATACGTAGACAAAACTTCTCAATACCAGGAACTTCCACATATTAAACCTGAGCACTCACTTAACAATGAGCCTGTGACTTCAAAGCAACCACCCAAGGAATTTCCCACTAGGCTTCAAATCAAGCAGGCACACTGACAGTTTGCTGGAGCAACACTCCATGTGGTGCTCCTTCAGAGCAGAATCCAGCAATGGTTTCCAGTTCTGCTGAAGACTGCACCCATTTCTCAGATACCTTGGAGGGGCTCTACAAGTTTTTTTTCCCCTTGCCTCTTTCTTAGCTATTAACTAACTAAGGTTCCATGCTGCTATGCCATTGCTGAAAAAGCAGAGGAGGATTCTGCTCCTCTCTTGGCTTTGAAACTCACTGCATTATGGCTTCTTGTTGATAAAGTTTT
The DNA here is from genome assembly GCA_013400375.1 of Thinocorus orbignyianus. NCBI lineage: Eukaryota > Metazoa > Chordata > Aves > Ciconiiformes > Thinocoridae > Thinocorus > Thinocorus orbignyianus. The sequence continues at coordinate 1,224,117 of VXBW01000477.1, forward strand.
GAAGCATCACAGAATGACCTTTCAACGTCTGTTAGAGGGACAGAGCCCACCAACCTGTCCAATACACACTCTTGCAGTGAAACAAGCCCAGAATAGGAAATTAAGGGTGCTACAAGTAGTTAAATAACAAAATGGTATCTTTTCAAGATTTCCTTTGCTCTTTAAGAGAGGCTGCTAAACATTTTCCTTGGGAAAACAAGATCAAAGAGATCCTCATAGAAGAAAGACTAAAATAAGCAAAAATACAACCTTTGTAGCAGCAAGGAAGACCATCTGTGATTAACATATGCTTGTCTTTGCACCCAAAGCTACCTTTCTGTCAGCTTCCAGCAATATCCTCTTGCATAGGAAAAAAAACAAACAGTAAACGTACTCCAAAAGATGATTCTGTTGGTTTATATTTGCGTTTTGTTCCCACCGAACCTATTTAATTGAGCAGCTGTTTACTAACCTAAACAACTCGGGTTAGACTGTTTACAAGAACACGTGAGTTTTAGCCAGGGATGCATTCAAGCATGCAGAAGCATGAGAAGCAAAAATACTGACTGCTCATTAAAACTGCATTTTGCTTTTAGTTAGAAAATGGCAAGATGAAGTTACTCTCTTCTTTCTTCTTTGAATATAAAAATCACAGCAGATCTTTGCGAACTTAACAGAGTGCCACAAATATAGCAAAGTGTGCTGCCATTCATGGAAGGATTTTTGCATTTCACTTGTGAGCCTTCAAGCCTGCACGAGTTTGCAACTGTGTGCCAATCAACTCTGAAATTTGCAAAAGCACATTTCATATCCAAATGATTTATGTAGTCAAGAAAACTGAAAATATCCCTGTTAAAATCCATAATATTTAGCTTCTATCCTCAAAACGCAACCCTGAACAGTGGAAAGATTTTGCACAAGAATGATCAGAGAGTTGTGGCCAGCTATAAAGATGTTGAAGTTTATACTCTGATAACTCACTTTACTATATGCAAGATATAGAGGATATCTGCTTGGTCATGGAGCGTGGGGCATTCCTTCAGCTGCTCAACAAGCCGCCTGCAATCCAAATCACCATGAGCATCTTTAGGTAAGTGCAAAGCATTTTCACAGTCCTGATAACAAAGAGAGATGAAAAATCAAAGAAAGGATGCTGAAAAAAGTAGATCAAATTCAAACTGTAGCTTCCCATTAAAAAATACAACAGCCAAACAGCACAACTCTGCATTTGAAATACAGATGCATGACATCGTACTTGTCAGACTGCTGCAGACATGGAAAGGAGACTAACCCCAGGAAATACAACCACCAGAGTGGAACTCTGGTTCAGTTAACAAGGAAGTGTGTGTTTTTGACAAAACAAAACAAATTTGGAAAAGAAGGAAATCAAATTATTCACAAATTTTCCTGTCATGTACTGTTACTGGAAAACAAAAGGATAGTACTTTTTTTCTGTGAAATAATGAAGAGCTTTTCAAATTCCTTCTGTAACCTGCATGTGTGATGCTTTACAAATGCAGATGTTGCTATCACCCATTTTCCAGCCTTGTGAAACTACCTCATTAACTAATCAGGTAATCCAATCCTGTGGTGAGTTCTTGGACGAAGAGAAGTTTTATTTAATAAGATATTCATCAATGTATATGGTTCTAAAATACCATTTCCACGGACAGAGCCTGTAGAGCAGAATCCTTCAGGAGGCTGGACACAACCTCCTAACTACTCTATGGTCCCACATACAAGGTGTGTGACCACTCTACGGTCACACGTACAAAACAGGTGCCCAGCACAATCCCATCTTCCTGTCTTACAGTGGGATTTGGTTGGTGCCTTAAAGACGTCTGTCCTTTCGCACACTCCTCTCCTGCCCAGACATTACTGTGGGTAGCATTTCTCACAGAACATCTCTAAAGGTCATGAGCATCCCATCTTTCCCTTTGTGTGCTTGCTTAGGACTAAAGATGATGACTCAACCTTTGGCCTTTAAAATAACCACCTACTATATTATTTTCTCTTCTGCAGACACTATTAAAATTTTCCATTTGATACCGTCTATTTAACCAAAAGCCCTCACACAGCTGAAAAATAAATCAATTCCAAAAGAAAGGAGTAGCTATTTGGTGCCTCAAGTGGAATGGCTTGTTGGAAGTAAAATGAGAACTAGCACAGGCTTTTGCTGGGTAACACAGGAAAGGCTGCTTTGTTGGGTCCTAAAAATACAAACAGCATAAAAATTCCCACTGCTCACCTTTGTATCAAATAAATGGGGATTATCAACAAGGTTCAGAGACTTCCGGTGCGTGTTCAGAACTTTGGTGGGCAGAGACATAGACACAGCTGGAGAGCAAAGCCAACAGGAAAGAAATCAATAGCCTGTTTGAGTAACAGGAGAATTGAAAACACCTACATGAAGCAACGATACTAGGTAAAACCAACAGAAATAAAGGTCAAAATACAGAGGAGATGCTTCTGAGGTGCTCTGCATGGAGCTCGGAGATAAACTCATATTCTGAACCTTATATCCCTGCAGGCTTGCTCCAAGAGTTTCTGAGATCAGCAGGTCAAAGGCTCAGGTGCTAAACGCTCAATTGCTATATCTTACGGCAGCCCACACCTCAGAAATCCTACCACCCTACGACCTGACCCTGCTACGTGTTTTAAACATTTTAACAGGAAGTGTGTGGAGAAAACGGTCTAACTGGTAAGATATCATAATGAAAGTGATAATGGTAAAGGCAAGTTAATGCTCTGTTAACTTTGTATGTTGAATTTAATAGAGAGATGATCCAGCATATGAAAGATGGGAGAAAAAACTAACAGCCTGAAAGTTATTAATATGTGCTGGAGTTAAGGGAAGTCTTCCTTTAACAAGGGCACTGAATACTAAGTACCTCCATATAAAATACTTCCTATACTGAAATCTATTTACAAATTCAGTCAAAACATTATATTGGTGTAAATCCATCAGTCAGTCTAGTAGAAATACAGTGTAGTTATGAATACTGTCTTCCCTCTCTACTCCATTTGTTCTTACAAACTGAGAAAAATACATGCATACTTACGTTCTGGCATCAGAACATTTCATTTCACTGCCACTTTAATGAAGTAAGAAAGTACGTTTTGTCTACCTTTGTTTATACAAAGGCAAAAAAAATGTAATTCAACGACTCAGGTTCTAAAGTTCTATCCAAGTGAGAAGCTGCACCAGTTTCTATAACACTGACTTCCACTAAATGTTACATTCCATAGCAGATTATCTATGCATACACCAAGATATGGGATACAGCAGGAACACTACAGGAACAACTTTGGTCTCATTCTTACTTGTTCATATTTACAACCTACTTGTGCCACTAGTTCTTTTTAAATTGCAGAATTTAGAAATACTTGAACGTACCCCTTTTAGCACCCAAAACTGGTTTTCTATTATTATCACTAAATAAATAATAGGGAGAAATACCTGGAACCTCCAAGCCCTTTTTCTTGGCCATTATAGACAGTATCTCTTTTGTGGAATGGTCTGCACTGAACACAGGTGGTTGATCAGCAGTCTTTGAAGTAGGAGGCAGGTATGACTTCAGTGCTGTACTCTGCAGGACATCATTTATATACTGATCCAGCTCATCCTGGCTATCTAGTGTGACATATATAAAATTAATTATGCTTTTAGCTTCAATAAACCTTTTATCAGTTCTTTGTTTCAAACACACCACTCTACCCTTGCTTACAGAGAAGGACACACAAAATATCACAAGTAGGAGATTTTTAAGACAAAGAAATTAGAAAGAAAAAAACAAGTCATCAGTTTTCAACACTCTAGAAACAGTTACATTATGAAGGTTTTTTTCCCTTTGAGAGGAAGCAAAAGGTATCTTGCTGGTAGCATGTCAGTCATGCATGTACTGTGAACAGACTGACACATAAGAAACCAAAATGACTATCAACTGTGCACAAAACAGATTCTTCATCGTAGGGAAGCCCAGGCTCTGATGGTAGAAGTCAACAGATGGAAAAACCTGAAGTGATAAAGCACTACCTTTTTCACAGAAGTCTGCTGGATAGCCTCCATATTCACTGTCAGGACTATTTCGGCCTTCATTAGGGTCATCAAAGAGTTTTACATCACAGTCTGGATCCAGGAAGCTCAGATGTGTATGGAAAGAGGTGGTGAGAAATTCTGATAGCTTGCCTATCTTCACTCTGCAAACAGGAACGCACGTCAAAGAGCATTAACATCCACCATGCTGATACTGAGCAACACTCACTGAGCTTCAAACAGCTCCTCCAAAATTTGGAGGAAGATGATTAGAGGGATGGAGCACCTCTCCTATGAGGACAGGCTGAGAGAGCTGGGACTGTTCAGCCTGGAGAAGAGAAGGCTCCGGGGAGACCTGATAGCAGCCTTCCAGTATCTGAAGGGAGCTACAGGAGAGCTGGAGAGGGACTCTTTGTCAGGAAGTGTAGTGATAGGACAAGGGGTAACGGTTTTAAATTGGAAGAGGGGAGATTTAGATGAGATATTAGGAAGAAATTCTTTCCTGTGAGGGTGGTGAGGCACTGGAACAGGTTGCCCAGAGAAGCTGTGGATGCCCCATCCCTGGGAGTGTTCAAGGCCAGGCTGGATGGGGCTTGGAGCAACCTGCTCTAGGGAAAGGTGTTCCTGCCCATGGCAGGGGGTTAGAACTCAATGACCTTTAAGGTCCCCTTCCAACTCTGACCATTCTATGATTCTAACTTATGACACCTGCTGCCAAATCCACCTTTGGTAACTACAAAGCAGCCGATAACCGATACTGAGAAAAATAAATGCAAAACAGATCCACCTTACTCCTCTAGCTACTAACTGAACTTTAATGTGTTATGGCAACAGCCATAAACCTATCTCAAAGCCTAATTATGCTGGGTGTTGTGTATTTATATGAAGGGAGACCCTGAGCAAAGACCTAAACTCCAAGGATAACGGCTGAGAAACAGGGGCTGAGAAGTTCCCATGAACAGCAGCATCTTTTCACTGCTAAAAACCAAAAAACACATCTGACTGCCAGAGGAAGATATTGACTGAGAGAGGAAGAATAGGGAGGTACTGTGGCATCATATTAAATTGCTTTTATACATAGACAAATGGAACACACAACCTTACCAGGACTACACATAATTCATATCTAGAACACGTACATTAACTGTGAAAGATAGTTACTTCAAAACAGGAGCCCAAACAAGACTGAGGTTTTGTATTTCCAAAGGTCTGACATTTGAGTTTCTTTATCCATGAATGTCAGTCAGAGATGGTACACCTGCTGGGAGACAGAGCTTTCCACCTACCATCTCATTGCCACATAATAACTTAACTTGAAATTCCTCTCTCTGCAGAGTTCCTGTAGAAGGTCTGTACACTACCACAAGTTCAAAATTGAGACTTGTATAGAATTCAATCAAAAAAAAGTCATGGAGAGAATCATTTGCAGGTTCTGACATTACCTTGCACCTCCAAAATATCCATCCTCTAATTTTCTTATGGTGGCAAGAACTGCTGGATGAATGTCAGTACCGTCATCAACTAAAAAAGAGTAATGGAAAAGCTGAAGCTTCCCAACGCATTCTCAAATTATCACGTCTAATTAAAGAATATTATTGGGCATTCTCTACAAAGTAAATCAGACAAATTTAAACCAGACCCCACAGCTGCTATCAATACTAGGTTATTCAAAAAATCCCAAACAAACAAGCAAACAAAACCCAACCCCAAAACAAGTTCCAAAGGGAATTCTCAAACAAAAACCAACCCACTCAAGAGCAGTTTCAAAGGGATTTCTATCAAATTCCTTTGGACAGAAATAGTATGGAGATGATGGGGAAACATAAGGATATAAAGGGGGAGTAAAACCAAAATGAAATATTACCACATCATCCAAATTCAGCATATACATTTGAGAAACTAAACTGTACTTTTGATGTTAAAACTCAGATGTTGCAAAACTCACGCCACTTGTCTCCTCTTAAGCTGACTTCCATCTTACTCCCCTGCAGCAACCCACTCTGCTTAAAACAGAGAAAGCTGAGTTTACCAAGCATTGTGTGGGTGATGGGAAACGTGAGGGTTGGTCTCCCTGTCATCCTCCAACAAGAAGTGAGATAAGCCAGCTCTGTCTTGAGCATCTCCACAATCATCTGATTGTCTAGAGCCAGATAGAAGTGATGCTGGTCAGTAAACTAGAGAACAGAGAAATACAGCATATCAGTAGCTGTCAGCACTATCCTTATTTTTTTACATTTCCTCCCTTAAATCATTCACAAAAGCCACACAAGCTATATTTCATGGCTGACCATGAAAGAAGCCAGCCATATAAATAAAAAGCAGACCATCACACCCAAGAAGTAGAATCTTCCCAGTGAAACACAGTAACCCATGATCTGGAACATGGAAGTACTCTAAATGTGGAATAAAATACAATAGCAACAAAAACAATAAATAGACTTAAGTGCACGCTGGGGACTGGGAACTAGTCATTGTATGGCTATAGGGAACAATCTGAAAGTCAAGCAATATACAGAAAAACTAGTAGTTACTCCGGAAAAAAAGGTACATGAAATGTATAATGGTAAAGTGTGCCGTTCCCACTATAGGGGGAAGCCAAGAACCACAGTAAAGAGACTATTACGGCTACTTCAGGAGCTGGAAATCAAAAAGCTGGACAAACAACTGAAAGTATGTCAAAGCATCCACAATAAAAGTTAAGGAAGCACAGAAGCCTTGGAGAGAGGTGGAAAAAGAGAGGCTGGGATATAAAAAAGCCATCAGTTAGTAAGACACATAATGGTCAAGGAGGAAACATCCTGTAAATGCATCAGAAGTAATGGGAAAACGTAGAAACTGTAGGTCTGTTAAAAAAGAAAGGAGGTAGGATAAGAGGAGACAGGTAAGCTAAAGCATTCAATGCTGGTTTTACTGACAGAAGAAAAGTAGTGAATGACCTGTAGTACTAATTTCAACAAAGTCACAGGACTCCAGCCAGAGTATGGGAAGAAATCGTTAAAGAGCACGTAAATTCAAATTCAAGCTGGCAAAGTCCAGAGAAACTACTTCACAGAACTTGAGGAACCAGCCAAAACAAACCCTGAGCCACTCGCAATTAGTTTTGATATCTCAGGAAGAACAAGTCCCAGAATTCCAGAGAGAAGCAAACACAAGCTGAAGAAAAACCATCCGAGGAGGCAGAACTGCCTTGTCAAAAATCACTTTTAAACATTTTCTCAGAATGAGAGGGTATCTAAACAGGATCAGCCTATGCCCCATACCTAATCAGTGTTTTCATGAGAACAGGATGAAATACAAACTGCAGTCCCACAAAATTTGTGGGCATTACTCAAGATCAAAACAGATGAGTTAACTGCTAACCTCAGGAAGCTGAAATTAAACATTAATCCCACCCCTCGTAAAACAAAACGAAACGTCAGGAGGAATGTCTGCCGAAGAAGTACAATGGAAATGCTTAGTCAAACACAAAATAAGCAGGAACTGTCAGTGTGTTGCTGGTGCAACGATAATTGCCATTTGTGAATGTATTAATAAGTAAACATGTGCATACTTGATACGTGGGGAGATTTCAACATGGGATACAGGGTCCTCCTTACACAGTAAAATGCAGATAAAGAGGTACTTTGGGAAAAAAAATCATGACTCTGAGGAATTTTCCCCTCATTTGCAGAAGTAGGAGCACTTTTGCAGGGAGCAACACAACAAATAAACAATCTGCTACAAAGCTGCTTGTGATCAACTGACACAGGGAAGAATGGGAAGGGAGCCACATTATTTGTAGTAAATCTGATGTTGTCTGGACATCATGAAGGACTGCAGAAGCCACCCATGGAGTCCACTGAGTATCTCTGACTGGAATTTAAAGACTACATCTATTTAGAAGGGTGTGAACATTCTTTATCCTGTTCCAGTTCCATGTTTGGAGCAAGTGATAGCATGGCCTTCTAGTACCAGCTGCTAGCATAAGTCTACAGAAGTATGTCATATTTCATTAAATGTATAAATAACAGCTATTAATTCTGGGAGAATCCAAACTTCCAGGTATACTGAAGAAGGCACTAAGCAGAAAACAAAGACAGAACAACCCTGTCTCAGTACTATATTGACCTTTTCAACAAGATAATGAAAAGATTGCGTCTTAGTCTCTTGGGAGTTGCAGTATTTGGCACACGAGAAACTAAACTTTCCATCAAGGCAATCAGTAAGAAGATCTATTAAGTGACTTATTTCTGGAGAAACTATTTCATTATAACGGTGGTTTGGGCAGAGATCAGTAACAATTCTGTACTATTGATTTGCAGTGTTCTCCTAAGCCAGAAGCCAAAGCAGCCAGGCTCTGTATGACAGAAGAGAGATTTATCAGCAGTTCCTCCATGCTGATCATCCAGTGCTCTTAAAAATCCACAAAGCAAAGAACATCTGCTGTAGCAGCCCTCCTCTGTAGAGTGACAGCACACAGAAGTAAAGCACTTTGCTAATGATTAGCCATTAAGTAAGCAGTGATTTCCATTCCAGATTTCCAAGCTCACCTGAGGAGTAAAAGTAAATATTTGATTTCTTATCATGTACAGCTTGGAGGTGCCTAACACACCAATGTGTCGGTGTGGCCGTCCACTTAATTTCATGTTCTTGTTCCGGCCTGTGAAGAAAAGAGAAGGAAAAAATAATCTCACCTAACATTTCCTGTGTGGCTTTCCACAACAACCACTTCAGACAGGGAGATCTACTTCATTCATACCAGTAAAGCAGAAGACAAGTAAGAGTGAGATGCTACAGACTGGTCTGTTTTGCAGCAGCCATCAATATGATAGAGTTCTTCAGGCCTGATTAAAAATAAAAATTTTGGCTTCACTGACCATGGGATTATGTCTTTTAATTACAGTAATTGCTCAGCACCCAGAGTTTCCTCTCCAAGAAGGACAGAAGGTATGCCATTTCAAAAACAAGCCTATCAACACGCAACAGAAATTGCAGTGCTTTAACTGTAGAACCTTAAAAACTTAACCCACAGAAGGCTAAAGCCAAATACAAAGTACACCCAGAAGCAAAGACAGATTTTAATTCTTTTCATCAGGCTAATAAGCTCCACTTTTCCCAGCAGAGCTTAGTAGCAAATGATGCACACTGCACCCTTTGCTCCAGCAGCCAGGAGCTGACTTGAATCTGTCCAACAAGGAATGTGAGCCAAACAACCACACGCCTGAAAAAAAATGCCATTTCCAAAGAAGTCACTGTTAAAAACAATACACCAATGCATCAAATCATCCTACTCACCCCTACTAGTGAAAGAAAGCTATTATGAATTACTATGAAATAAACATAAGCTTCAGCAAAGCCCCACAAATATTTCGTTTGTTTTAAGTTCTTTGTGATAAAAAGACAAATTCTTTCCCAAAAGCAGCATATACAATTTCCTTTCTCCATGTAAAGGACATACATTCTAAGACTTAGCTGAATGCCCTATTTACTTCGTATGCTCCAAAAAAACTTCCTGATGAAAGCAAGCACAAATAAAAACGCCTACAAAAATCAGCACCACAACAATACCTGGCAGAGCAGTAGAAAGAGGCTTTAATTTTCAAATACATACCCAGCATAGTGTAGAGGTTACTCAGGATGCGAGCTGGCTGCACTCTGAGAGGATGGATATCAGCAATGCTCTGAACATTGATACCATGTTCTTGCAAGAGATTCTTAATTTGATTAGATTCTGCCAACACAGTTACTGCGTAACAGAAAACAAAAACACTAGTAAGAACCAAAGTTCTTCTCTTTTTAACTGACTGTCTCTACTGTCACTCCTCAAATACTGCATAGTTTACTCAAAAAGCACAAAGGCCCAGGCCTCCCTCCTTTCTTCAGTTATGAGCCTGTGAGATCAAAGAGGATTGTAAGAGGGTATCAAACAGTTTTTAGCTCTGCTTATCAACACATCTTGCCATTCTTGACTACTTTGGACCACAGAGTAATTCAAGTCCGAGGATCCTCACAAAGTCTCTACTCCAACCTCCTGCTCAAAGCAGGGTCAGCCCTGAGGTTAGATTTAGCTCCCTGGGGCTTTGGCAGTTTCTCCCGATTTCTTTCAGTACCGCTGGTTTGGATCATGCAGTCTCTTTCAGCAGATGGTGCTTTTCCCCCATAAAACAAGGGGAAACCCAACTCAAAAATCTTCATTGCTTTCATACAGCGCACTAACAACACAGTGGAGCCGACAGGGAACAGATGCTGCTACCTATATAGCAATAGATGCTACAGAGGCCATAAAACAGCAGAGGTAGTGAGGAAAAAGTGCCAAAATGTCAGGAATTTACAATCCAGGCCTTGATCCAAACTCTTGTTCTGCGTGAGGTTTTGTCCACGTTAGCTGGCTTATTGGTTTGGGACTAATAATTCAGTTTTTTTTCTATGCATGATAAATATTTGTCAAAGAATGCTAAATCTGTTGCTACTAGAAATTAAGCACTTCATATTAGCAAAATACTACTCCCATGAGACACCAACAGGGGTTAAAGCAAGCACCTGTCCATATCCCAGTATCACTGACAAAGGCTGCTCCTGATAAATGAGCTGGTTGCTCCTCCAGAGCAGTACAGGCCCTTAAAAAGCCTTTATGTCCTGATCAGCTGGTGTTTGTCCACTGCTTAATTTTCTGGTTTTGACTCTTCCTGCATTGACAGAAGAAGCCACCCCCCTGCAGTAGCCAAAAGACAGCTCTATGTTTGGCTGCCTCACCCACTCATTGCTCTCTGGTTCCTCTGAAAAGGAGGAAACCTAATTTAAACAGCAGAGAAACCTAACTAAACTGACTGGTCTCCTGCTCCTTCCTGCTAGAATCCACCGAGACTTTCATTTTCACTACAAGATTAAGTTTGCCACCCTCTAGGCCCTGAGCAGTCTTAAAATTTTAGTAAGTATTTTTTAGAAGTTTGTTAAACCTCATCTTCCCTCCAAGGAAATGGCAGTTAGGAAAACAACCCTTTTCTCCTCCTCACAGTAACACCAAAGCATCCAGGTCCCATGCAAAAAAATGCATCGCTTTTAAACATCTCTGTCTTCTCTCCTGTAGACAGGGACTTCACCATCACACGATCCAATTCACTCAGAATGTTCAAAGAACTCCCTCACCTTGTACCACAACATCAGGTTTAAATCCAGTGGAAAATCTCCTGTTTAAGGGATCAATTTCACCTGCAGCAAGAAATCCCTAAAATAAATGCAAAAGAAAGGAAACAAAATTAAGTAAAAGGCTTCTGACGACATCTAGAAGGAATCTTAACCAATTTTGATATTTTATCAGGACAACAGGACTAAAAACCTGGTTTCCCCACACCATCCACTTAGTATATTCAATCAAAACAATGAATGCAACAGTTTTTAGGATAACAAGCAAACAGTTATGACTGACACAATCTGCATGCCTGCATTTCCTGTTTCAGAGCTGCAACAACTGAAATAATTTTTTGTAGCTCCACAGAGATATTCGGTGGTTCCTTTAAAAAGTCCATGGCTAAGATGCCTACAGAGTCGTCCCCTATTATGCAAAGAGCAAGGCACAGCCTAGTGGAATTGAAACAGAGCAAAATCTGGGACAGGCAGGTCAGCTGGGGTGTATTCCTCAAGCCTAAGCACATAGCTAGTCCACCTGACAATCTATTTGGCTTGATTAGAAACAGATGATTTCAGATTTATATACACAAAAAAGGTCCTGAAAGCTCAAAGTAACCCCTACATGGTTCACGTACATCTTTCTGCTGGAAAACACATTGTCCCTTACTTGGCAACCAAGATGAACGTAAAGCCCAAGCCATGTCAAAAAAACCGAAATACAAGCTCCTCTACTACACAAGAAACAATTACCTCTGCTAATAGGCAGCTAAGGACATACAGTGATTGGCCCCAAAGATGAGGCAGCTTTCCCACTGGGACACGATCCACTGAATGCGGATTTTCATGTTCCTCGTCCACCTGAAAACAAATGCATAAGCAAGAAGAATTACCCTAAAGTTGTGAAGAACACTCAATAACATGGAAGTATTTGAAAAAATATGGTTTATCATGTACCCCTTCTAACCTGCCATTATTAGTGACATTGAGATCTCTTGGTTTTACTTTTAAGGCTGCACGTTTTCTGGGATAAGAACTATTTTTCCTTTTCACACACTGCCCTACCCTACAAAGTTGGGGACTCTGCGTGCCATTAAAACTTCATTCTTCTCATCTTTCTCCTCACCGTGTCTTTGCTACATTCCTTCTGGGCAGCTTGTAGGTAATTGTGTCTGCTTTCCAACCCCTTGCAAGGTGACACTTAAACTTCACTGATGTCTACCCAGCTTCCTAGTGCTTTCCAAAACCGACAGCTATTCCACCTTTGCTGTGTTAGTAAGAACAGTCAATGGAAAAATTAAGAATAGACTCTTACTGAATTAGAAAAATTGCCTTGGTTTTGCAGAGTACAGATCTATTGCAAGTGGGAGAAAAACCCTCCTAGGTAACTCCTTTACCAAAGCCATTTTAAAATTCATGAATGACAGGCAAAATCTACATTGTTCATTTCATCAGATCATGATCTTATCAAAATTCACAAGAAGGCTCTCAACTCTTACATGCTTGTTCCCACTAGGAAGGCAATTCAGTTTCCACCTCAGATCTGCGAGCAAGACATCAGCTGTCGACACTCCCTGCCCAAACTCAGACCAACCCAGGAGGCTCCACACCCTCAGAGAGTGAGGGCTGGGAAGTCTGAAGCGGGAGAAAAAGTTGTCGGGGAGGGACACAAAGGCAAAAAGCACAGAAGAGCACACAAGCTCATTTGAATTTCTGTCCCAATGGGACAATCAGGTAAACAGTACCAGCGAAGGAGGGAGAGAGAGAAAAAAACAAGCAACCAAACCGAACAAAAACCTCGGCCCAAACCCTAATCCATCTGAAATCTGTTTCCCTCTCACATACAAGCTCTGGAAAAGAGAGAGCATGATCAATCAATAGACTAGACAGGCAGGACAGTCTATGCTTTATTTCTTCTTTGAGCTTCCATTCCTATGTCAGCATCAGCACTTCTTAAATACATGTCTTGCTATGAGGATGTAAGACTTTGGATTTGCTCTTATATTTTCACTGGTACTCAGATTGCCAAATAAAGGACGTGACCATTTGGAAGCCTAAAGTTTACCATTTCTCAACAGGAGTTTTAAAATAATGCATGATGGTCATTTTTTATTGCTGTTTGAGACTTACCAGCTACAGGAAAACTATAAAACTGACACTCATTGACATCTACACTTTGCCTACTGAGGCATGTGCTGCATTTTGGCAATACCTTTCCTGGAGGGACTGCATACAGTTCAGGCATCAGCACTATTCCATTCTTCTCTCTAATAAGTATTCCTTCCAGAGCCTCTCTATACTCTTGTACCTGAAATATTTTTAAAAGAGAATTCACATTACAGTCAGCAAAAGTGAAAAGTTAAAACTTTAGTACTTTCCAACAGTACTTTTCTGCTGAAAGTNTGGAAGATCAGGGTTTAAATTCTCAGAGACTGTTCCAGCATCTCATTATCAGCCTCAGAACCCTGAACACACATCGTTCATCTACAGCACACCACTGTAGTACAAAACCTCTAATGCATATCTATCAAAGAGCCACTGCAACAAATCCTACATGAAATTTTCAACGGATGACAATTTGGTGAAATGGGTATTAGGACTGTTAATATCCATAAAAGTGTAAGATGCACAATTGTCTATGATTTTGTGAATTCTGCTTTGCAGGGCTGGGAAACCAGTTTCTCTTAACTGACCTACTTAAAATTTCTTAAAAAAAGGTACCCACAGGTTCATACTAAGGCACACTGATACTTTCAGCACCCTGTCCTTCTCTCTCCACTCTTTTTGAGTCCTCAGGGCGTTTATTTTTCTAACAACTGCTGCCACTGCAACCTATTTGTCTGCAGCAGTAACTGGCGAAGATTACACACTCATCTGAATGTCCCAGTGCCTCATTCAGCTGTGTTTAAACTGGAGGAACTGGGAGCAATTGCCCGGTCTGACCATGCCCTAGCACTGCCCATCTGTACAAAGCAAAGGCAGCCAGGCACACACTGTCCCAGATGATCCAACTAAATCCTAGAGACTGCCTTGTGAAGTGCTATTTTATTGGCATGACTAAAGTTCCAGTAAACTTTCCGATTTCTCCTCTTATGAAACAATGACATTTCTCTCTCTACCAGATTATTTTTACTCTGTTCAGTAAAGCAAGTGACATTTCTAGTATTTCACTTAGTTTACAACATCTGGTAAAGAAAGAAGGCTTTTTGTCTCGAAATCCTCTGTTTTGTTTCTGATGTCTTTTTTTCAATTTTATTTTAAGGGGTTATGTTTAGCAATCTCCTCTCCTTCTGCATACCAGGCAATTTAAAAATCACATGTATTTTTTACTTCCTTCAATCCACCAATCTAATGAAGTCTTGGTATGAGTACATTTAGTCCTGGCTACTTACCACTTTTTAGTTCACCAGCCCTCAGCAGATGCCACTATAACCTTTGGAGGGCTACCATCAATTCAGGTCTCCTGACCTCAGGGTGCTTGACACCGTAAAGGCATGAAGTAACTTAGGGAACTAGTGAAAATTCAATGGCTCCTCAGAATCCAACCCCAAATTTTGCTGAATGTACAACAGACCTGAAAGTACTATGAATCTTTCCTCAGCAGCCAAGCCAGTGAAGTCAGGGGAAGAAGCTGGTCTCATCCTGAAATAACTGGGAAAGTGGCATCAAGGATAGTCATAAGACAGAACTAGGTAAACAAATCTTCAGCTCAGTTTCACCACATCACCTAACAGCCACTCAGCCTGGCAGAGAGGGAGGGCAACGAGGCCCCAGTGTGCACAGCAGCACAGCCTCCATCACTTTATGAACTCCCTAGGAAGGTGAGATTGGCTGAAGACTATTCCCAACCTGCTGATCAGGTATCCAACTGATACCCAAAATAAAGACAGAGTAAAGCTACAAAAATACTGTGGGTAAACGGCTTTGCATTTCCATTGAAAGTAATTTCTTCTTTCCTCACCTGAATTTTGTCCTCATTAAATACTCCATCAATTAGGAAGTATGTCCAGAATACTGGCCACTCACATTCAATATTCTCAAAGAGCTTGAGTTCAGCAGGATCATAGTGCAGCCTGCTTGGATCCTAGAAATTCAATCAAACTTGTTTAGTCACAGCACTAAATTAGTCACTCATATTTCAATCATAACAGCAGTCTATTTTATACAAGTAATTAAAACTAAGAAACCAATAAAAGCACTACAAATAGTTTCCATGCAGTCTCCTCTTCTTCACATTCAGTCTCAGGCTCATTTAACTGTACCCTGGACAAATCAACCCTTCCCAGTGTCAGAATCCAGGTGTCACCCAAATAACCTTGGTTCTGACTCAGTTCAAAGGTATTTTGGATCGCCTCAGAGACGACTTTGGCACCATAAGCGTATCTAAGGGTTCATTTCTTACAGAACTATGATTTAATTTCTGTACTTAATAATTGGTTTTCAAACCCTTAGCCTCCCTCAGATATGCGGCATTTCTAGGGTGCATACCTGGATTATCTCCAAATCCACTAAAATGTCTTAACAGTGATACAAAGCTTCAACCCTTCATGTAAGTGAGACAAAAAAGTACCTACACACAAGAGATAAAATTCTTCCTAATGTCTACTGAAAATATGTACCAGAAGTACCTCTCTGGGTGTCTTGTAACCATCTCGGAGAAAGCGACAGCAGCCGTAGCGGCCCTGTAACAGACAAAATCATAGACATCTTCACAAACTGTTCTTCCTCAGACTAACAACATCAGAAAAATATCTGCTGAGTTTTAAGTGTCACTTAGGGATTGTCTTCCTTCTCTTCCACACACAGATATGTGGAGTCTGGCAACCCTTCTTTAATTACAACTTTTGATTAAGAAAGGGAGGTTCTGCTTCTCCTTCCCTCTGGAAAATAAAAACAAAGGAAATCCTTACCTGCAATTTGGATATGATTTCACTCTTGGTCACATTAACAAGGTTTAGATCCTCTACTGCAAAAGCCGGGTAGGAAATAATAGAGAGAAGGCCAGCATCTATCTCCTTTGACGTGGATGCCCTTGGCAGCATGGAGTATAGAATCGACTGAGCAAAACAGGAACAGAAGAGAGGGATATAAACAATTTACCTACTTGAAAAGACTGTTTTAAGTGCAAATGGGATAGACTGTCCTATTTGCAAGCTGATAGAGAACTCACTGCATAATTATTTTTAACTGAGTTACAGCAAGACTGCTTCACATGACCTACTAGAAACAAGGCAACCAGCGTAGTCTGAAGCCATAGTTACTACATTAAGTTCTTGGTTCAGTTCATCACCATTTCATTTGAAAACAAAAAGGGGCAGGGTGTTGGATTTTACCCTAGCAAAGGAAACAGAGGACTAAGCTTTACCTGACAATGTTCTACTTCATCAGGAAGAACGTGGATCACCGATTTGTGTCCTCCATGAGCTCCAAAAAGATCTAGTTCATCAATTGCTTCCAAAGCAGCCTTCAAAAAAACCCAAACAACCCCAAACCATTAAAAAGCTTTTAAACCAAGTACACACCCTAGAACCTGTACTTATCCTTAGAAAGAAATTATGTAAAACTTAAGTTTGCTTCACAGACATCTTTCATCTTTAAAAGGAAAGCTTGGCAATATTTTAGAAAAAGTAAGTATTTCTGTCTCACTGTGAGTAGAGTACAGGACTGATGTGCTGGTAACCCTTCTTACAATTTAAATGTAATGAAATGCAATGGGGAGCAGGGCTTATAGAGAGATAATATCAAAAGTACTTTGTAATAAATGTTTCTCCTGTACTATATTCCAAAATAACCCCCACGTTCAGTGGCCTTTCACTCCTCCTGCCTAAAGGGCAGTTCAAAGAGGAAGGATTGTTCAAGGCCCTCAGAATCAGCAGAGGCTGGTGTCCAAAGAAGAGAGCATCAGTCACCATCTCTCTGGTAACTATTACTTCCCAAGGGAAAGAGAAATGAGACATCTGCTCTCTCCACACCCAACAAAGGCACAGCATACTCTGTGTCAAGAGCTGAATCACCGCATCTCAAGCCTCTTGTCTGGTGAAGACATTAGCAGCCCAACCACCAACTGTCTTTGGGTCCTCCTACTTTAACCTAGCAGGCTACAAAACCCGACTTTGAAGCAGCAGGGGGTGAAGCATCACGGAGGGAACACAGCAGGAAGAGAGCAAGGACCAGACAGCCAGAGCCAGGTTAGCAGAGCCTTCCTTTAAAATGCTTATCTACCAGGCTGTGCTAGTACTGAATGCTGCTCCAGGCCCATTTTTTCTCCTGCAGCTTCACGGCAATGTCCATCTCCGACGAAGGAAGGATTGCACAGCGCAGTTTGCCTTCTCTCTCTGCAGAGGGGCATGGGTATTTTTCTTGTTCCAGTGCAAACATGGGTTTACAGGCTCTGCAGAGCCCCTCTCTCTAGCCCAGCACTAGAGCAGCAGATGTTACTGATGGCAGAAGAAAGCACCATCGAGGAATTAATGGATAGCCGGGACTACGGACAGTCTCAACGGTGCTGTAAACACACGGAGATCCACTAGAAGGCACATGCTCTGCACTGCACTGCTGCCACAGGTAGCCACACAAAGCACATACAGCAGAGAAATGTTAAGAGGCAGAATTCCTGAGGCAGATTTAAAAAAAATAGCATTTACCTCACCCTCTGCAGCAGAGCCTCCAGTGCGACACCTCAGTTTCCACCCTAAACGGCACTTTTATTGCCCTCAGAGACACAGAGAAGCAAAGCTGTGTGGCAAGTCCCACACATAATCCTTACATCAACATGCCCAGAAGTCGTGCAGAGGCCACAGCAACCCACGTCAGACTGCTCATTCCAAAAACAATACTGGACAGCTAAGGAATGCCACCTGTCACGTGGAAACTGCCCCGTAACTATTCAATTGAACTATGGCTGAGACCAGCAGTTTCTCCCTCTTGCACTCACACAAGATCTTGGTAACTAAGAAATCCTACTGAAATGCAACTACACCTTTGACCTTGATGATATTTGGCTTCTGTAAGTTCTCCACACACTGTGTAAAGAGGTAGCTGTCAATTACACATTTACCTTTATAGCTTTCTGAGCTTCATTTAGTATCTCTGTGACCTTGTGCTACAGGGGAAACAGAAACACCCACTTTAAGCACGTCTTCACTTATTTTTCTCTCTAAATTAGCTGTGAATAATTTCTTAGGCTGATACTCTTCTGTTTTCGAGAATTTACATCTGGCTTAGTCTTACCATGAAAACATCACATCATACTGGGGCTGGAGAATTAAGAAAGATGAATAGAAAACCAGAGGTGACATTATGATACTACACCTCACTGAATCTTTCAGATTCATGCCTCAAATAGTCTGGTACCCTCCTTGCAAGCCCTGGAATAACTGTGCTGAGGTTCTTCCATGAAAGTCATTATCACAAGTATTTTACACTGAAAAATACTCACTCACACCCAAATAAAAATTGTTACACAATTAGTTAACTATGGCAGTGGCCAAGAAGACCGTGCAAAGGCAGCCATCAGGTTTGGCAGAGTCATTCAGCACGACAGAACAGCCACAAAGGTGTCAGGAAGGCATTCTCACTTTGGCCATCCCTACGGAGCTCGCATTCAGTTCAGGGATGCCCTGGTTTGTCTTATCACCACGTTCCCAAATTCCATAATCCTGCAACAACATCAGCAAGAAAAAACTGGCATGATTATATACAAAAACATGTTCTTCCCCATTGCCCCCAAACAAAAGCAGACCACTGCATGAAATTAGATTATTTGCCTTAAAAGAAAAGAGCAGAAAAGAAAGCTTAAAAGAAAACAGCCCTCCCACCATCTCCAAAGATGCTGCTTACAATGTAAAGTACCGACAGGTTCTGGTATCTTCTTATAGGAAAAGGAGTCTGTTTTTCCCTTCTCCATCAATAAATAATTTTCCACTCACATCTGAGCAGTGCTTGGGTGATTTACATACAAATAACTACTTACAGCAACTTTGTAGGCAGCTTCTATATAGAAAACAAGATTCTGAATAAAGGTAACTTCATCGAGGGTGAAGATAATACGTAACCCTGATTAAAAGAAGGGAAGAGAGTAATTATGCTGTATCCAGACTGAAATATTTATTCTTCAGTGAGTTTCACGCTTTTGTTTGATTTCAATGGACAGCAGCTGGTAGCAAATAATTTATGGTCCTAGTTGCTGGCTGGGGTTAAATGCAATGGACACCGTCAGTTACCATAAACATGAAATCTTAACTAAGTCTATCTGTTTCCCGGAGAAATACTACTTTCTTTTGAGTAATAATTATGTAAAGGTCTTTCCTTTTTAAATGAAAGCTAGAGTAGGAAAAGACTGCAACAATAATCAAGGCTAAAATACCTTCTGCTTACCTGACGCGGTCATCTGTGCCAAGAAGAGCAGGTAAAGGGAAGTTGCATCCACTTGTAGATGCCCCCACTGGTCATCCCCAACCACCGTGGCACAAGTTGCAGAGTTATACTTGGCATGTAGGCAGTCCTTGGTACTCTGTGTGCGTTTGAACTTCTCTACCTTGTCTACCTAAAAAACACCACAAATCTCAAATCTGAAACGTTTTGAAATAAGTTTTCCAAACGATTTCAAAATGATCAACTTTTCTTAGGTGAGGTGTCACCTCACTTCAGTGTGTTTTGATTCATCAGAGTGCTTAAACACACCTCTAACTTTAGGCTCCAGCTAAATCCGTATGTCTTTGGGAAAGAACAAAATGAAATTATCATGTTAATTTCACATCTTAGTTACAGGTATACACATCTTAGTGAAAATGAGTTTGCAAAGGCAAAACTGTGACTTGGTACAAGCATAATCTCAAAAAGCTGCAAGTAGATCACAGTTTTGCTCGAGAGTTTAAAAAGCCCCCCACATACCACCAACTACACCCATATAAACAAAAAGAAATAAAATCTGTCTATGGAAACACATGCTTCAGATGAAATGCTCCGTAAATACAACTTGTATTAATTCAGCTCACACCTATGACATTACCTGTCTCATCATGCACTGAAGGAGTCCCCGCATCAGCTTCACAACATTCTGCAGAAACAAAACCAAACTAGTGACAATCTCACAGGGCCAGCTTCATCATGTTACAAACAACATTCACAAGTGACAAAGTTCACACCCCCTACTAACCTCCTACAAAAAGGTAAAAAACTCTGTATTTGCCTGAAATGTTTTTCCCGCCTTTTTCTTCATTTGCTGGCTGATTTTTATTTCCATGTCCCTATCTAGGAGAACAAATCCTTTTTCCAAAGGCCCTTTCTAAACAGTGGAGCAACTCTCTGTGATCCTTCTCTCCAGCTAAGGAATTAAGAGGAATGCTATGTCCTGTAAGAATAATAATAATGATGATGATGATGATGATTTTTAGAGCAATAGAGGCAGGGAACACTGGCAGGTGACTGTAAGACACTGACATGACTGAAAAACCTGTGAAACTTCTTCCCCTCTTTATACAGCTGTAACACAAAGCAGGTGACTAATGCAAAGAAAGGACCTTTAGAGCAAGCAAAGAGAAGCACATGATTTTGCCTTATATGAAGAATCAATTCCATCTTTTTACCCAAATATTATTATAGCCTCAAAATATGATCATGCAAACTATGTCAAGTTTATCCTGTCAACACAGATCTCCCTGGTCTGAGCAGTACATGTCAGAATTACATTTGCCCTGTGCCTTCAAAACAACAGTAGGACACTGACAATAACACCCCCTCACTTCCCATTTAACCTACCTCTACACGATCACCTCTAACACCCACGTCCCAGGTGCAGATTACAGAAATTCCCTGTGGGAGTTACCTCCCCTTCCAATTTCAAAGACTGCTACTTTAAATGGCAAGATTGTCCTTACAGGGAAGAATGGTCTAGAAGATAAATTGCTGCTCTACAATTCCAGTGACCTAGGCTTGATTTCCTGCTCCATAATGCACCTCATGAGAGATTTCAACGTTTAATCAGAGGCCTGTAAATCTGGGCGTAGAATCTCTCAGAGCCTAACTGGCAATTAGGCTCTGAGAGATTTTAAACAATTGGCCAATTGTTAGAAGTTTGACTCCTCCACAATTTTGTTTCGTTTCTATTTTAATTCAGATGCTAGCCCCTCTGCCAGCCAGTTCTTCAAATCCTGCTTGCCAGCACAGGAACACTGCACCCTACACCCTGCCATAGGAACAAGACATCTACTACAAGGCGGGAAAACCCTGCCAGATACCAGACGCAGCAGCAATGCAAACACATTGTTCAAAACCAACTCCCATATATAAAAACCAAACAGCACAAATGGTTTGTGCCAAACTTTGGCATACCTGCTCGAGCTCGTAGGCTTTGGCCTTATCCTCGTCCCGGTCCGCATTCTTCCGATAAGCCATCCCCAGCCCCCAGACAGCCAGGATGCTGTAGACGTTGTCCCGTACCCAGGCATCTTTGTGGTCTGTTCCAGCTGCAAGCAGCCCTGTAACTGGATTCTAACCACGGCAGAAAGAATAAAGAACAAACATCACTACCTGAAATTCCATCTATTAAGAAGCATCACTTATTTCCGTATCAAAAGGCAGCAAAACAAAAGAGAGAGCCAAAGATGATTTCACACTGTGGTTGCTCACAATTTCACAACAGAAGTGAGGTCCCACCTTTCTTTCCCAAACTGACACAAGTGAAATGCGAACTTTATCTGAACACTTCAGGATGTAAAGCTTATAGCATCCAGCTGGACATCCTCATCCACACAGAATTATTAGTTAAGTCACTGAGTGAAATTTGAAATACATTGAGAAAACAGGAATTCAAATTTTAGGTATTTATAAGGAAAAGAGGGTACTGAGTTAACATTAAAATTGAGCCTGACAGCAGTTCTTCTCTATGCAACTGGTCTGTGGCACAATCTTGAGGAAATAAAAACAGACTAATTCCCTTCTAGGAAACGAATTATTTCTCTTTGTTTACCTGTGTGATTTCTGACAGCTAAAGCATGAATGCATGCAAAGCCTTTTTTGTATCCTCCTTTGGAAAACTGACAGAAAGACAAATCCTGATGGTGTTGGAAAGCAGCACTGTCTGAACACCAGCACATTGAGTAGTCTCCTGCATCCCAAATACTCCATTAAACTTTTCATTGCCTCATTAGTTCCCAGCACTTCATTACCATCAAATTTTTGAAACCATCTTTCTCAGCTGTATGCTCTTCACCAACAAAAAAATGAGGTAGAGAGGCAAAAGGTCGATAGAGCATTCAATCAAAGTCAACCCTTTACAGCAAATGTCAGCGAACGAAGCCCAGTTACCAGGGCTGGTGTGACAAGGGACAAAGATTACAATAACAAAGATAAATAAAATTAAAAAGAATATGTACACCAATTTCTCATTTCTGCGACACACCACTTCACTCCTTCTGCAGTTGAGAAAGAAGTTTTGTGTGGGAGGAGCTTCAATGACAATTTCCTGGGCTTTGCATGTGACAACTGAACGTGTCACGGGTGGCAGCCTAACACACATGACTGGGCACAGTCAGTGCTATTGTGAGGGTTTAAATACAGCAAGGTCTGGTGGCTCGCTGAGAGCAGAAACACACAGCTCTGCTGGAACAGACCCTCAGCATGGTCTGCACACACCAGCTAACAACCAAAGGATCACCCACTCACCTATTTGATGGGAAAAGTAGCACATCTGAACCCCAAAAGCTTAAAACACTTGAAAAGTCAAACCAAGGAGTAACAAGTGAGGAAGCAAAGAAAGGAGACCTCGCTCCCAGTTCAGCACTGTACCTGTGTGACAAAAACCAGGATCTCAAAAGGCAGATCTCATATTTCCAGTATTTTTAGAGGGCTGTTTCCCTCCTCCCATGCAGGACAACAAATGTTTATGTACCTGCAGCCCTGGCTTGACTGAGATCACCTGTTCTCTAAGAAAAGATCATTGTCATTTAGTTTTCCACACCCTCTATGCTGGGCTGGCTGCCACTTGCAAAATAAAAGTGCTTCCCGCTACCAAGATGGAAATCCCAGGAAAATGGTCCATGCAAGACTGTAAAAGACCATTCAGACTCTAGCAAGGGACGTTGATTTAGAGTAGTTGGAATGAACACAAGACCAATCGTTGCTACTGAAAAACCTGACTGACCGTACTAAACACCTTCTTAACAAAGTCAAATGTTTCTGAGCACACGTGTTCTCCTTGCTGCATCCTTATAAGCGAGCTCCTTATTGCCCTCCATCAGAGCACACCAGCTGATGTGCCAAGTCTGCACGTCTGGTACACCTGTGAGTGTACAAGGTCACAGTCACACATCACCCCTGTGCTCAGAAGCATCTGCCTTCTGGCTTTTCTCCCAGCTCGCTTCTGGGCAAACTGATGGCTTAAATTCCCCTCCCTCCATGGCTCCCATGCTGAAAGGCACCAAGAAGGCACCAGCAGCAGAGCAGTCCATCCTGCCACAGGGTACTCTGCTCCCAAGCAAGCCAGGGCTGCATGTGGCCCAAAGAACTTGCACAAGTAAGCACTGCAGCTCTTCAGCCAGCTGAGCAGCACATTTTCAAAACTACTGCAGTGGAAAACTATAAAGAGTACAGGTAAGAGACAACAAATCTAGAAACAGGCCTTGCAGCATCTCTCTGGGCTCTCTTGTAACACTCTTGTTCTTGTTCCTTGCCGCTAGCCTGTGACTTGCTTTCCACACACAGACAAAATCTTGTTTATCTCCTACCCCCACCTCTGAATTCTCCGCAGCATCGAGCACTTAGCAGAAAAGGCGGCACTGAGCCAGGAACATGCACTTAAGCAGTGTAAAGAGCAGTTACAAATTTCTGGGTCACAAGTATAAACTCCCACACTACCATTAAGTTACCCTTTTTATTATTGTTAACTATTAATATCTTTAAGGCACAGCTTTCAAGGGGTCTGATCTCTGCATCTTAGAGCCTCTCTCTCTCCTCTAATGGAGAGATGGAGCTTCACCGAAATTAAGGCAGGCACTAGAAGCCAAAGTGACACGTCCAAGGTGATCCTGCAGATGAAAGGCAGAGGCAGAAGCACAACTCAAAGCAGCTCCTGCAGCCCAGCGGAGCAAGAGAGCAAAATTACTTTATCGCATCACTCATACCACCTTCTTGCATTTGTTTCTAAGGAGTTTACAAGCATTAATTCACAGGCATTTGGATCCTGTGCCCAGAAGAACCAACAAAAACATTACCTGACCTAGGTGGATTTGGGCCCAAACCTCTTCTTTCACTGCTTTCCACAAGTTGTGGATGCCCCATCCCTGGAGGTGCTCAAGGCCAGGCTGGATGGGGCTTGGAGCAACCTGCTCTGGTGGGAGGTGTCCCTGCCCATGGCAGGGGGCTTGGAACTCCATGATCTTTAAGGTCCCTTCCAACTCTGACCATTCTATGATTCTTTTTAACTGTTAGCAACTACGTACATTTGGAAACCAATCTGTGCAAAACCAGGATGTTTTGCTCTCATCTTTATGGATGGGACTGGACTGTTTTAACCCAAGCAGAGTCCTCAGAGCCCACCTGGGTGAAGCACAGAGAGCTATGCGCCAGCCAAAAAGCACAGAGCGGGGCTCACCGTTTCTCCCCACCTCCCCTTGACATCTCCGTCCCTTCACAGCAGGGCAGCCTAGCAGGGGCAGCGGCCGCTCCACCAGGGCCAAGGCCGGGGAGCCGGACCTGCGCCAGGCCGGGGACGGGAGGGGATGTATGGGCCGGGCACCGCCGCACACACCGGCCGCTGCCTCCCCGGGCCAGGATTCCCACCCGGCTGACCGAAAGACATCACTTTTTGCTGTATTCCCCACATATTTTCCAGCCTGCCTTTATACAAGCGGCGAGCCAGCAGCCCCCAGGATCCGCACCGCCTCAGCTTT
>VXBW01000477.1:1249717-1310553 GCA_013400375.1 Thinocorus orbignyianus
GGGGCGGGGGGGGGCGCCGGTGCCCGACGGACGGACCGGGAGCAGCGCCAGCCCTAGCGCGGCCAGCGACACAAGTCAGGCTAAAGGGTCAAAAAGAAAGGCGATTTTATACATCCTCTTACTAGGTTTGTGAGATAAAATGCAAAAGGGCAGAACTTTTGTGGAAGATGGTTTTTCCAGCCTTAAAAAATACTGTTTTGAGATCGGATAGAATTAAAAGGCAAAAAACACAAGGCATCTTCACACCCCAGCTTTGGCTTTCCAACCTAAGTAAGAAGATTTATCAATTTCTGCTGGAAATGGAGCTGCTGTTCCCACAGGCCCCTCACTCCCTAGAGTTCAGCCACACATGTCTGACCAGAGTGGCCCTTGCCTGGCTCCTGCCTTCCTGCTGTAGGTCCCAAGTAACAGAGAGGACAGGAGCAAGCGGAAAGCGGGGAAGTCAGGCAAAGGGAACCAAAACCTTGACCAAGACTTAAAGGTGCATGTTCCATACAGTTGTGAAATCTTCGGCAAGTTCCCTCAGCGCCCCTGGCAGTGGGAAGTGTGGATGGGTGCAGGAGGCTGCGTGGTTGCCCTTAGGGAAGGGTTTTTCTGAGGGTGGTGGTGCCAGCCATACACAACATGTTGCGGGTTATCTGTGACTAAGCTTAAAGCCTCCTCAGGTGTCCCTGGGTTGGCCTTTGCAGCCACATGTTGATGCACAGAATTTTACTTCTGTGCGCCAGGAAGGGGCTGTGGCTTTCATCAAGCCCTGGGCTGTCATGGCTGAACTGCCAGACCAAAAACCTGAAGTGTGACACCCAGTGAGCAAACACTTTTTCAGCTACTTTAATGATGATAATTGCTGAGATAAAATAATACGCTGCTGTGGGTGAAAAATTCTGCTACAGTATGTGTGTGCTGCTTTTGAGTGGCAAAGTCAGAAAAGACTCCCCCATCCCCAGGAATAAAGCAAATAAAATTGATTAGAAGAACCCTAACATATGTTGGTGTGCAAAAATAAAAACAAAGGAAAACTCCAAGCAGGTCAGCCACAGCAGAATACGTGTCTCCATAGGGAATTTAAGTACTGAAGCCAAACAGCTATGTGCTTTTGCTCATAGCATTCCTGTAGAAGAGCTTCAGCAGGCTTGAGGGCAAGCACTGGCTGGACAACTTATGGCAGGGTTTTCTTTGCTATAAACAGATCTACTAGAACCATGAATGGTAAAATATGTGGAAGACACCAAATGTAAGGGATAGGTCAGCATTTCCTCCAAGAGGTTACATACTGCAGCTCTTATGATCTAAGAATTATAACACAGATCAGTATAATGACACGTTTATCTAACAGACAAAGTTTATGTATTTCATGTGTTGTACTTGCTGTAAATTTATTATTTTTACAGTTGAAAATATAAATACAAGAACATTAAATAAATTTACAAGAAACAGTGCAAAGGCAATTAGCCAAACAGTTAAAGCATTCACAGAAATGCATTCCAGCTACTAGCATTCCAGTACCGTCTTTTCTTAACATGCAGTTAAAACCTTGTGAATAAACAACAAATACTTTAAGTTCTCACTTTAAAAGCGTATTCAGAGTAGTCTTGGGCACAGGTGACCAAAAGAAACCATGCTTTGCATATACAAGAGCGTCTGAGTACTGAAGAAGTTCAGTTGCTGAACTACAAGAGAGCCCCAGATAGGAGGCATTTAACGGATGCTTTTTTTTGTTGAGAAAAGTGTTTCCAGGGCTCCCTACTGCAAAAGCAAACCCTTTGCTTCCCTCCAACGACCATCTGCCTCAAAACATCCCCTTTAGAGGGTCTGGCACTCTGCAGTGTGGCTCTAGTTTGTTCCAGCTTGTGCAACAGAACCATCCAACCTTTGCTCAAGAGCGCAAGGGAAAAAAGCAGTGGCTGCACAGCTGCGCACATCTGTGACTCGGAAGAGGCACGACCAGGGCTTGTGCTAATTTCTGTCCATGAAGAATTTTCACAATTGTATGGGCAGTATTTTCTTTCAGCTGTTGTGCATGAATAGCCAAAATCCATCTTTTTTTTCAGAAAAATAACACAAAGTGAATGAAATTCTGCTTCAGAAATTACTGAGCCAGGAGGACCTCAGGGTTTGCCAACCAAGGGCTAAAGTCCAAGCAGAAAAACTCATTAGAATAGATCAAGAGCCGCCCTTTAACAAACGGCCACACAATGAAAACAGACAAGTTCTCAGTTACTAAGTACTCTGTATACATTTTTCCTCAAAAAGTAACACTTCCCTACTTTTCTTTATCATTGCAAATGAGAAATGGCAGTGTGTTTAACCTCTGGAACCACCATTCAAGATAAAATATCGACCCTGCTGAAATCAACGGCAAAAGCTCCCACTGACTTACTCAAGCCACTAACGTAACTCAGTTGTATTTAATAACCTACTGACTACATTATTTGTCACTCCCTCACTCATGGCACTCTACTTTGATGACCGACAGTTTCTATCCTTCTGTGGTGTACTACGAGCTCTGCTGCTAAAAGTTCAAGATGGATAGTGCTTGTATTTACGGTTCCGTATCTAGTGAATATATTTAAACCACTGTAAGTGATTCCACTTACTGAACTAATTAACTTCCTTCTGTGTAATTCTGTGTTGAAGTTAATTATGTCAATTAAAGAAAAATGCAAAGTTACAATAAAAGTTAAAACAAAATAACAGTTCTTTTTCTATACAGAGGAATATTTAAATTTATATTACAAGAAATAAATACAAAAGTATCATTAAGATGCTTAAAAGTCGGTATTTTTCTGCTTATTTACATCACTATAGTTTGCTACTACAACGTACAAAAAGTGGAAGACAGCGTAGTTAACATTTTTAAAGATAACATTGTTTGCACTCACAAATTGTAACTTCCTACATTTATACAATACTACTATGCGTTACATCCAGATAAACTTAGTTGTAATGAAAAAACATCTAAACAGAACTTATCTTTAAATGTTAAAAAACTCAGAAAACGTCTCATGAAAAATCAAAATGGAAATGGCCACCTGCGATTTGACATCCAAGATACCTTGTCAAAATAGTAGCTTCCCTTTGGTTTGTTTTTTGGGGTTTTTTTTTGGTTAATAATTGTCCTTGTCAATCCCTTGCATGGCTGCCTTGAAGTTCCAGTACCATATATTAAATAAAATCAGTTCTTGGTCTGCTCACATTATGTAAAACTGTTAAAGTAAATCTCTACTTCACACTGGAAAACAATGTGCTGTTTAAAAGGAAATCACATTTTCTCAATAAAAGTTAGGCTTCCCCTCTTTGAAGTCCTTCTGAGCGAGATACGGCTTTTTTGGCTGCCCGTATCATCCTTTTCTTGAAATACAAGTTGTTTGCCTGAAAAGTCATGGAGACACACATCACCATTCTGTACAATGAAAGAAACGCCATTCTTCTCACTGGAAAGATGGCCTGTTGAAACAAAAAAAAAGTGCATCCCCTATCAGAAAGATTTAGAATCAAGTCTCCCGTGCTTTTTCAGTCACTGTAGGGAGTTCATGCACTCTCATTTTATCCCTACAATGATTTCAAAATGTGGATTTTTCTGTACTTATTCTGTATACATGTATTCTCCTGCATGAAACGAGTAAGAGAGGGGTTAATATATTTATTCACGATAGGGTTCCATATTTTAAGCAGCGAAGGATACAATTCTCAGAATGCAGACTTTGATTTGGAATAAATATTACTAGTTAAGATGCAAAACATTTCTCATTCTAGTTTTACTTTAATAAGTTACATTTCAAAGATTTCTCAGGTTTGCCATGCATCTGGAACAAGAAAGTGTTTGAGAAAACAAGGGTATTTTTCTCCTTTGAAAGGCACTCAACATGCAGCATTTATTTCTAGAGGACAATCTGAATGTGGCCTGGGTCCAGTCATGGGTCTAAACCATATTTAGATTGAGAATCTTCTGCTCTGAGGTGAATCTACAATGAATATGTGTAATACCCCTGCTGATTGCAGCCGATTAATGAAATGCTCCACAAATGCTTGATTCACTGGACAACAGAATCTCTGACCTCTACACGCTACATTCTATCTAATTTTAATGAGAATAGGGATTATATTTGTGCAAATACTTCTGGCTGGAAATTACATTTCTTTTCCCAATGCAGTCAAGCTTAACAGATCTGCCAGGATCCTGATATCATACATATCACATCAGTAGGAGTAAACAATAAGGAATACCACAATGGGGAAAATAGTATTTCTTTTGGGAGGGGATTGTTTTGTTAAACATGGAGAAATGAGTTCGCAAACACAGATGCCGAGCTGTCATTTATCATTTATACCAGAAACAGCATTAATAAAAACCAAAACACATCCAGATTTGCTCTTTGTGTTAATATTTACAATACTTCAAATACAAACATCAGTATGATTTAGTAGATTTCAGTACATCTACTGAAAAGACACGACAGTGAAGATGGAAACTGCTTTTGCTTATGCTTTTGGGAGGAGGAAACACAGTGGTGAGAAACCTCTAGGCAGTGAAAGATGACTTTATTACAGGAATCAAAATTTAATCCTCTCTAGTATGCCTGGATGCAGTCCATCAAATACCTCACCTATCCTGCAGCAGAATCCTACTTTGGCTCTGTCTTCCCCTTTCGTTCTCTCACTACCTCAAGCTTCTGAACCCTTTCAGAAGGGGAAGGGTCACATTACAGGATGCTCTTCAGCCATCTCTTGTTGGGGTCTCCACAGGAAGGAGTATTTGGGGCCTCCAAGCACACAGGTTTAGTATCAGTCTACCCAAACTAATCCTTCACTTTAGACAGACTCAATACGCTTGAGCAGTTACCCTAGTGATTCAAGCAGATGCCAGTGTCTCAGTTATATCGAAGTCTCATTGACAAACTTTTATTTGGAAGGAAAGACAGCATTTTTAAAATAAGACATGAACATGTATTTATAGCTGATAAAGCTTACTACCACTTTGAAAATGTAATGCATATAACTTAAACATCTCAGGATGGGAGCTGAAGGGAGTGGGTTTGTGGTGATGGCTGTCAAAAGATTACAAATTCCATGCCAAACTACTGAGCTGCCACTAGACCCACAACATGGAAGCACTGGCATAAGAGATTATGCAAAACCTCTTAAAGTCTAGTATTTTTTAATTTAAAAGGCCGTCAAGCACTAAACCAGCACAAATGTAAACAGGGTAAGATAAGAAGTGCTTTGTTAATCAATTCAAATCCGATAAAAGACTGAAATGACACAAAATCACCATATACTGATACTGTAATCGTGCATATATATCTATTTAACCCCCTGCCTGACTACAACTGGTTTGTTTTAGGAGGACTGTTCAAAATAGCTGTGCCCTAATGTTAGGGCAAAATCTGAGAATAAAATAAGGCTATTCTATGAACAAATTCAGGAGGGTGGTTTCTGTTCCTCAGTGAGGAAATCTGGAGGTTCAGCCATGTGATACCTAATGGTAGTTTCCCAAACATGCAAACCTGTAAAAGAAAAACCAGAAACAAGGAAATATTAGTATGCCATGAAAAGATGAAGCTACACAGTCCAGTAGGCAAGCAAAGCCACAGGCTGTATAGACAACCCAAATTTAACCATGGCAAGTAATTCAATCCTGCATCTCGAATAGCATTTCAGTGGAAGTAGTGAAGCCAAAACTATTCTAAACTATTTAAGCAAGGCATTTGACACTGTCCTGCATGACATCCTAGTCTCCAAAATGGAAAGTCATGGGTTTGATGGATGGACCACTCGGTGGATAAGGAAGTGGCTGGATGGCTGCACTCAAAGGGTTGTGGTCAAAGTGGTGGCTGGTGAACAGTGGTGTCCCTCAAGGGTCAGTACTGGGACCAGTACTATTTAACATCTTTGTCAGAGACATGGACAGTGGGATAGAGCGCACCCTCAGCAAGTTTGCTGATGACACCAAGCTCAGTGGCACGGTCGACACGCTGGAGGGAAGGGATGCCATCCAGAGGGACCTGGACAGGCTTGAGAGGTGGGCTAATGCAAATGGCATGAAGTTCAACCAAGCCAAGTGCAGAGTCCTGCACCTGGGATGTGGCAATCCCAGACACAAATACAAGTTGGGTGGAGAATGGCTGGAGAACAGCTCTGAGGAGAAGGACTTGGGAGTGCTCATGGATGAGAAGCTCAACATGAGCCGGCAGTGNAACACTGGCACAGATTGCCCAGAGAAGCTGTGGATGCCCCATCCCCGGAAGTGTTCAAGGCCAGGCTGGATGGGGCTTTGAGCAACCTGCTCTGGTGGGAGGTGTCCCTGCCCATGGCAGGGGGGTTAGAACTCGATGATCTTTAAGGTTACTTCAAACTCTAACCATTCTATGATTCGGTATTTACAGCTCAGTACATTTATGACATAGGTCTTAATTCCTAGACTGTTTACTTTTTGGAGGTCACTTTTTAAAATGAAGTATTGCAATGTTATTTTGAAGTTCTAGCTGTAAGAAGGAAATCAGGTACAGCAAATTAGGAACATGGGACCTTCTATCTAACAGCAGTCAGCTACCTTTTAGAGGCATTTCCCCAGTTCTTCTGAGATACAACAGCCCTGTGTTTGGAAGATTAAGTGTAAGGAATTGTCTCAAACAGCTTTGCTGGGAAGACTAACTCCATCCAAGCATAAGGTTATGCTCTTCTTGTGGAAGTCCTAAAGCCCCAGAATCATTTAGTCAAAGGCAAAGCATCATACAACCCTTTTGATATGAATAGAGGACATGGTTCACAGCATCCAAAACATACAATAAAATACAAGAGACCCAAGAGGTGGGTCATCTGAGACATCTGGGTTCACGAGGATATAGGAATAAAGTTCTATAAAAGTTCTTTCAGGTGCTTTGTCTGAGAAACTGTTAGCACAGGACATACAGACTCTCACACTGGAAATATATAATTATGTAAATAAACTAGGACAGAACTCGAGCATGTCACACAGCATCAGCATTGCTCACTGGTTTAGATCATCAAATTTGCATCTCATTCTAAAATACTAACCAAATCAACAAAAGCTTGTTCTGGAAAGCCACGACAGGACCATTCACTCAATTGCTCCAACAAGTTCAATAAAGCATTGCTGCTATCTGTCTTTTTGTCAAGAGAAGTAGCCAAAATGTTTTTGTAGCTGTGGATAAGCATGTCAGACGTTTAATGGAAAGGTGGCCTCTTTAATCAGAGTAACTAAAATAGCTTGGAAAAAAACCCTACAAGACATGCCAGGTTTTTTGCCCGAAAATGTCTCTCTCTTTGACAGGTAATACTTCTGCCTAAAAATATTGCGTTGCTTTGTGAGAGTTCCTGGATTCTGGTTCTCAACTGACCTGTTAGATACAAGGTATGTTAATTATTGCATGGTGTGGTATCCAGAGAGGTTTTCTAAAGGAGTAACAACCAAAAAAAAGGAACTAATTTTACAAGCTCAATTTGGAAAGCTGTTCAGGGCATATCCAAATGCCATTTCCTGAACTGTTGTGATGTCTTTACAATATGCAGCTAGTACATCTGAATGAACAGTAACCTATCAAGGGGGCAGCACACAAATTCACAGAATCACAGAATGATACAGGGTTGGAAGGGACCTCTTGGAGATCATCCAGTCCAACCCCCCTGCCAAAACAGGTCCACCTAGAGCAGGTTGAACAGGAACATGTCCAGGTTGGTTTTGAGTATCTCCAGAGATGGAGGCTCCATCACCAATCTGGGCAGCCTCTTTCAGTGCTCTGCCACCCTCAAAAAGTCCTTCCTCATATTTAGATGGAATTTCTTATGTTCAAGTTTGTGCCCATTTCCTCTTGTCCTCTCACTGGGCACCACTGAAAAAAGACTGGCCCCTTCCTCTTGACACCCACATTTGAAGTATTTATAGGCATTGATCAGATCCCCCCTCAGCTTTATCCAGATTAAAAAGAGACCCAAGTCCTTCAGTCTTTCCTCATAAGAGAGATGCTCCATAGCTTTTACTCTGCCCATCTGAGAGATAATTTGGTAAAATAATCCCAATGATTATCTGCTGTCTTCTGTCAGGAAATGAGGACAATTCAGTCTCTGTGAGCATGTTCTGTAACTTCATACTATGGCACAACTTGGCCTCAACTGTTGATCAATTGGGAAAAATACATTAGACACACAGGAACAATGTCCTGTAAATTTTGCTCAATTTAGACTTTTATACGTTACAGATTGACTGTCTTTACTGAGACCTCAAATCAGCAGTACAACGTGCATCCAGCAAGAGTGTAACAAGCTAGATTACGTCCACTGCCAAACCATAATTTTCAAATAAGTACATTTAGTGGAACTTCATATCTAGTTTCCTCAACAGACAAATAAACCACACCAATTTGCAAGTGAAATTGACTGGAGTCCTACGTACACTTGCATTTCAACTTCTCAGGAACAGAGCAGATGGTAACAGTCAGAAGACAGTACTGTGTTGGAAGGATAGAGAACACTAGTTCTGAGAAACTGTTTCCCGCAACAAAGTTAGGTTTCTGTAAGACAAACCATCCTTCAAAAAGCCACAGGTTTTTGTAAGAGCTATAGAGACGTTTAGTTTCAATACTTGCTCTGTAGCCAATAGTGAGGCAGCCCTCTCAGCTGTGCTCTGTTCACTGAGGTGATTTTCTAAGTTACAATTTCCATTTTCTCTGACTTCTGTCTTAAGCAGCTTCCATGTGAGCATTCTATTAATGTTCTTTCTGTACTCTCTACATGATTTTTTTCATAATTTCGAGTTATGCTATTATCCTGTGTCTTTCTGTTTCAGGCAATGTTTGTTTTAATAAGGTTTAAAATATAAACTTTTTAAACATGCTGGAAGTTTATTGTCATATATTCAGGTGACAAGTGTTATCAGCATCTTCTGGTAAATACTTGCTCTCACAATTAATATTACCTACTATTTGATATATAAATCAAGAGGTATCACCGAGTAGGAGAAATGGGTATTTTAAAACTTTGTCTGTAGTCCCCTAAAACATTGGTGAGGACATCCTGAAATATTCTGACCCTATACTTATAAATAATATTTTATCAGTGCTTCATTTTACATAAGCATGAAAGAGCATAGCACTCTGTTTTAAGATAAGAAAAAAGAAAACTTGAGAAATACTATTTTGCATTATACATACCATTTCCATTCATGTGCACTGAGTAATCGTTATTCATAAGCAGTGTTGTAGAGTTAGTGGAATTACTGTTTGATTGTAAGGAATTGGAAGAACTGGATACTCCTTGATTTACAGCCTGCTTCTTTAAACCATTAGTAGCAGTTCTACTCCAGTCTACAACAGATACACGTTAGAGAAAATAGTACAACTCATACAAGCAAAACATAAACCCCAAGTTAATAATGCAACTGAATTAAAATAAAAAGAAGGCTCTACCCACTCTCCTCTCAGTATCTAGATGGAATGGTACTCTAAGAACTTCATGATTCTTGATATTTAAAATTATTTAAATCTAGTTCCTTTTTCTCTTGGCCCTTTTTAAGTATAAGCAGCCAACTGTCATAGCTTTATGACTGCAGAACAGATCAGAAACATAACTAAAGTACAGTTGATCTCTAAGTCAAAGTGCATAAAAACTATATAGCTTCATGAGAAGTCAACTACTGACTAACAAAACAACAGAAAATCATTTCTAGTTCTTTAATTTAAACTATGCTTCAACTTGTTTTTGTGGAAGTCACTGCTAAAACTACAGTTGACTCAGAAGCTGAAACAAATTTTAGTTTCTAACTGATCCAGTCTTTTGCAAAGACATGACTTTATACTGCAGTGGAAGAGATCAACTGCAGTTAACAGCTTAATGCAACAACACGTAAGAATTGCATCAACTACCATCTTTAAAAAGTATAATTTCTGAGGTTTACTATACCATAGATAATTAGACTTGCAAGTGTAGCAACATGATTTATTGATTTAAAAAAAAAAATCAATTATGAAATACTAGGAACTTAACACTGAGTATAAGTATCCACAAGAAATAAAAGTTCATATTTACCGGAGTTTTCAGCCAGCCTAAATTTCCCACAACAGAGATATCTTCTCCACTGTTTACGGACATTCTCCTTTGTTACACAATAGAAGATAAAAATGAAGAACCCTGCAAAGAAATAACGTTAATGTTGCAAAATTGACTTTGCTACTTCTTAATGAACAATGTTTTGGTTTTCTTTAATTCTTTTCAAATTCCTAATCAAAAGCAATGACACCTTTTATGGTGAAAAAGTTTACAACTCTGAACACTGAAGAGTACTTTTCCATACATAAATGAGAGGAATCATAACACAAAAATGGAAGAACAACAAATATAACCAAATCCACAAAGTGTATATTAAAGTTTCCTTTTATCAAATAGGAAGTGAAAAATTCTATGAATCCTGAAATTTACTGAACAATTTTGGAAAACACTTCAAAGCGATGTTAAACAGAAGTATGATACAAAACTATCAGTTCATGCAGCAGTTAACACATGATGTGACACTGAGCCATCTTTTATTAGCAGCTAGCCTGTTACCATCATCTGTAACAGAACCATAGCACTACAAAATTTTGTGCATTCATACAAACAAAATAATTCTTACGTAAAATAAGAATAAATGGTACCCCCTTTAGCACAAATTCAGAGCCAAGTATTTTCTAGAAGGCATGGGGCTCATCCCTGTCTCTTGCCAGTGCCACTTCACAGACTCACTGTCTGCTTCTCATTCAGTTTTCACTGACACAGGGTGTGAGCTAACTTTCCTTGCTTAAAAGTCCATTGTCATCATCCTCCTTTAAGGAAAATGACATTCAGTCTTAGCACAATTTTCCAGCTGCACTGTATCCCTGAGAACAGATCTTCGGCTTATTATGAACAGAAAATAACATGAAGGAAAACTAAATGCTCAGACTGGTGTAGATGTACATGTATGCTATGTTTACACTGCTTTTAAGGCAAGTTAAGCACATGACATTCCAGCAGAAGAGATTATTCCTATCTTTCTTTGCTTAAGTATCTTTCTTAACTTTGGCTTTTAGGATCAACTTTTGAATGCAACTAGATGTTGCTCTACCAGATGGTTCTATACCATTTTCAAATACAGTTTTGAAACACTGGTATAAGCTTTATACAATTTATAGACCTTTATTTCTTCAAATATCTAAACTTGCCCAGCAACTAACTTGAAACTGGGTGAAAGGGGAACTCACTGTCACGTGAGATTCACTTTCACAGAGACTACTCTGGACCACACAGAATATAATCTTGTGTTAGCTGAACACAATCCCATGCAAGACCTGGGAAGATGTCAGTTCAACCCCTCTAGTAACAGA
Source organism: Thinocorus orbignyianus (assembly GCA_013400375.1). Lineage (NCBI taxonomy): Eukaryota > Metazoa > Chordata > Aves > Ciconiiformes > Thinocoridae > Thinocorus > Thinocorus orbignyianus. The sequence goes on from VXBW01000477.1 coordinate 1,261,075, forward strand.
AAAAAACAACATAGCAAATAGAGAAAGGGGTATATACACTGAACTGCAATTTTCATTGCTTTAGTCTCTCTGGGAAATCAGCCAGCCAGCCATGTAAAGTGCCCTTTAGCAGAGGTTTGAATCCAAACTTCAGTACAGTAATTCAGGTATGCTTAGATACATGTAGGTTCCTCATATTTATATGAAAGCTTTTGCAGCCTCTCAAACTCTGCTTTTGGGTATGTCCAGCAGCATCCTTGACTTTGCAAAGCTGTATACCCTCGTATCTACTTCCTATGGGTTCTTAAGTATGAAATGCTATGCCTAAGAGTTAGATCACAAACTTCCAGATTTTGCCTGTTTCAATGGCCCTTTGTTGAATGTCACACCTCACCCCTAAGCCTTAAGTACGTGGAGAAAAAAAAGTTTTCACAACATTAATTGCATTATTATACGAACACTTAACAGTAAGAGTATTTACAATTGATCTGTTGATTAGAGAAATATAGTCACTTCCAGTGGTGTCCGGTTTGCATACATTTTAAAAATTTTAATATTTATAGATATAAATACACTCTACATAAAATAGTAGCTAGCTCTCCTGTACATTATTGTAACATAACTGTAACTTAAGATTACAGTAAAGCAGTATAATCTGTAATTTAATTAACAGTTTAAAGCATGTATCAAAATTACATCTTTACTGCTGAATCAAGACAATGCCACTTGCGAATGTTTTGCTCATTGTCTGTACGCAATAGGCTGTCACATGAAGAATGAACTTACCTTGCAAAGTGTTGAAAATGGTGAAGAGGTAAGTAAATACCTCATTTACGGTGAAGAAAGCAAACCCCCAAGTAATTCCCAGCAAGAATGTGAGGCCAGCAACACTCCTAAGGTCTTGAATACTGGTTTTTCTTTGAGCACCAAGTTGTTTTTTCTTTTTGATACGACAGAGCTGGATCAGCACAACAATGAACATGCTGATATTGATCAGGAATATCAGGCAAAAGTATCCCACAGCAGTAATATAGAAGACAATTCTGTTTTTAATCCAGCAGCTAGAACACAAGAACAGTCTGTCAACCACTATCAGAAACAGGAATTGAGTAAAATAAACATGAGATAAAGGCATAGTTTGTTGCACATGCAAACTCTTTTTGCCTCTTTAGTGAAAAGTACTTTTTGGCCAAAGGGTAAGAGCTGTCATATAGGCAATAACCACAAAACACATGACATACTGTAGAGACATACCATTTCAAAACTCTCCCATTGCTCCCCTCCCTCCCCCACCTTTACATTAAAGAAAACCAATTTCATAGGATCTCCCTCCTGCCCACCCCCAAAAAAGCACCTCCCTTTAACTCACAATTCATCAGGTCTGTTTATTGAAACCCTTCCAGTGGTTATGAGTCCATAATTATCTGGTGATACTGCCAACACAATGGACACAACTACTGCTGGCAACCCTGAAAGATTATGAGCAAACACGTAAGTGAAAATCAGGACAAAGACAGTATTATGATGGCTTGAAATTACTATTTTTCTATGAAATCTGCAATTTGTTTCTGAAATTTGTCTGTTGAATTCTGTTAACTACTAGCTATCTGAAAGAATCTAAAAACTGTAGCACTTGAACTGCTATGGAGCGTAGCTTGCAAAGAAACCAGAGTTGTTCTCCACAGTTACCTCCAAATCTTTCTGAATAAGGCACCAAATGACATCATCAAACTGATTTAAAACATCAAATACAGGATAACTGATTTTTTTCTTACATCTGTTTTAGGAAGACAACTCTACTGATTTTAGTGCCTTCTTCACTCATGTTTGCCCCAGTGGCCAGAGATGATACTCAGGTCCAGAATCTCTTCATCCTTTATCTAATTAGATCGATTTTGCTGCTTTTTGTTAGCCACTGTGCTATCCCAGAAATGGAATATATATACTTATTGGCATTTACTTTCAAAATAGAACTGATGCTATCCATATGGTAAATGGAAAAACTGGTTCTATTTCACTCGCACAAGAGAAATTCCTTATCAATTTGCATTTTGGCAGCCTCAGTTCTGCAGTTAGGAGGGAATTCTCTAACTCAGGAATTCCGAACTCAGGATTATATAGGATCAGGTTTACTGATAATAAGCATTACAAGGTCATAATATTTAATGACTGCTTCATTTTCTTTTCTGAACTGTCCCACATTCACTGAAATAATTGATAAGGGGGTTTAACTATTTAGCATCCAAAAGGAAAAAAAGCCCCACAATAAAAAATACGTACCCCAACCAACAATGCAAAATTTAAGAATGTATTTCCGCACATAAGTATTAAAGACTTTCACAAGGGCCAGATACATGTGGAAAGCTTCCAAGCCCATCCAGGTGAAGGAAACCAAGAGGAAATAGTGAAGAAATACTGCAACTGCAATGCACAGGCCTCGTGTATCATACAGTGCGATCCATGAGTCAAGGAGGAAAACTAAGTTGAGCAGAAGCAATGCAGCACACAGCTGAATAAGGATTTTGGAGGGGTAGTCTCTCCGGATTTTCCTAAAAAAGCAAATTAGTGAGATGAAATCAATTGTCTGTGGATCCCTAGCTTACTTTTGACTTAGTGCACAAATGCCAACGAAAAAATTATTTATATATATTTTCATTCATATATAATGCTTCACATATCACATTTATACATGCACAGAGTAATTTACAAAAGATTTCCAACTTAACAGTCTGTATGAATACAATTTGTTATAATAAGGCTACATAAATACTAACAATAACTTGGATTCTTAGAGTTTAGCACCATGATTACTTTCTTTGACATTGGATTTTCCACTTCTTGTTACATTACTTCCAAAAAACCAAAATGTGATGGTTTCTTATTGCTAAACTAGATTAGGCTTTTAACTGGGCTTCTAAAGCCTTCATGGACACAAGTAAATTCTTGATGACAGGATGAGAAGCGTGTGCCAAATAACTTCAAGGAGGATTTCCAAAATACAATATGGAGGATTCAGTAGTTAAGGCTCAAACATAAAAAAATGTTCTGACAGACAGCAAAAAGTACAGATGAGCTTAAATTGCTATCGTTCTGCACTGCTCTCTATATGTTATATATTAAACATATTTCTTCACACTTCTATTATGAAAATCCATAGAGCCTCACGATTAATTCACTCGTCCACAAGATTAACACTTCTGAAGACTGAATCAACACCTTCCTAGTAAACTGGACAAATTTGTGCGTTATTAATAGCAACAAAATCTGTATCTATTGGAAAGGACTTAGCAGTGAAGATTAAAAGCAAGCATAATTGAAGAATAATAGGAGTTTAGTTGAATGGGTACTTACTCAAAGGCTATGTAGGTCACAAGGGTAACAGAAAGAAAAATTGCAGAGAGGCCACAGCCTATATAGGATATAAAAGTCAGCACCAATTCTTGTGTGGGACTCAAAGCAGTGTTTCCATACAGGTTCTAAAATGGAAAACAGAAGCTTATTTCAGAGAACATTGGTCTTAAATGGAAAAAGATCAAAAAAACCACAAACGCACATTTCCCTCCGCAATTGGAAAAAAAACCCAAAAAACAAAAAACCCAAACAAAAAAACCCCCGACCTGTTATTTTCATAATGCATCTTACAAAAAGTTAACTGAAAACCAGAAAAGCCAGTCTAGTCCTCCAAGGAGAAGGCAGGCAGACTCAATGATCTTTATAGGTCCCTTCCAATTTGAGAGATTCTAATTGTGAAATCCCATTTGTTTAAAATGCTTTAAATTTGATTTGTCCTAATTTTCATTTCATGCAATATTAACAACTGCGTAAATGCATAAGCTGCAGTTTAATAAGAACTTTTGGATTTTTTTACTTCAATGGAACTCATGGGCTCCCATTCAACAAGCCGCTTAAGCATGTGAGTAATTTTATGGCTATATGTGCTAACACCGAAGTGAACAGAACCCGCGTAGTATTTCATAGGTGGTATGTGCTTACCAAATCTTTGCTAAAGATAATACATGCTTAAGTATTTTCTTGAATCAGGGCAAGACTGCATATTTTTTTAAATAATTACCATCAAAACTGCAAAGCTTGTGAGGTGGTTACACGAACAGACTGTTTCATTTACTCGACTTTCTTTAACTATGCAACCTTCAGATGACCAGCCTCCATGTCCACCTGTTAAAGAAAACAGCTTTGTTATAAAAGCCTTTATTTATATTAATATGAGTTAACATCCCTAAAACAGCATCGTATCTTGGATGATCTGAATTACTTACCATTTTTATTAAAGTCCCAAAAAACACATCTAACCGTTGAATTATCCTGTTTGGGAGGCAAAAAAAAAAAAGTTTTACCAAACCATGAGTTTATGATAAAGTAATTTATTAATTATTTCAAATATGCAGGCAAGAATAAATACTGTATACAACAAATACACCTGTTTTACATGAACAGAAAATGAATTTAGGTGCACAGAATGGATTGATATTGAAATGGGCATGTGAAAACACGCTGAAGAAATCTGAAGTCACCATACAGGAGGTAGGTAGCCCTGGTAGAAAATTATGAATGATGTTTCACTGCCTTCACACACTATACAAATTTTTGGGATTCCTCATCCTTCCCGATTTTGTAATTATCAAGAAAATGGCTACACAGAAAAGGAAAAACTTTTTCATTTGGAAACATTTGATCACTTTAAATTACTATGATGTTAACAGTTGACATACAGATTTCCCACACACATATGAAAATCCTAGAAATAGAAGCAGTAATACAGTATACTGCTATGAATACTAGTAATTCTACAGATACACCTCAAAACTCAGTATTATATCAATACAAGTAAAGGCTACACTAGGCCAGATCTAGAAAAAAAGCTTCAGCTATATTAGTGGAATCCCTACATTTTCAGTTTATAGTATTTTAAACTCTTAAAATATGGGATAGAAGATTTTAATACTTGATGCTCACTTAGGAAAGAGATGCTGTATATAAGCCCTAATAATTTCAGATGACACAAACTTGTGTTCCAGTTTAAGGAACAACATTCCCCCTAACAAAAAAGACATATATTGCTTTCTGGCCATACAGCACCTATAAACATCATGATTGCAGCAACTCCATAGCAACTCCCACTGTCAGGCTTCCACCTGAGAGTGTCTATTCTTTGAAGAATAAAACCGAAAGGTTGGTAGCAAAGACAAAAACTGGATGGGTAAGTGATAGAGCAAAATTACCTGAAACCATCTGGGACCAAAAATTTTTACCAGTCATAAATAAGCAAAGATGAGTAATTTTGAAAGACCATATGGAGATTAAATGTCCACAATAGTAAAGCAGAACCAACCAATCTGTATTCTTAGTACAGTATTTCTTCCATAAAAACTCCAATGGATGCGACAAAATCAAACTTTAAGTCTGCCCAAATGTAAATCATACCTGATTAGGTTTGATATTCTGTAAAGTGACAGTAACATTTGCCTTTAAGTTGCTAATTGTAAGGTTAGAAACACTTGATGATATAACATTGCTGATTAGAGTTGCATTCTTCAAGGACAGATCCTGGAACAACAAAAAATAATCAGATTTTGAAATCTTAAAGGAAACAATAATATAGTACAGCACCCTCAAACTCAGTTATAATGCAGAGTGAGCACTAGAAAAAAGTACTTTTTCAATCAGAAAGTTCTGAAGTGTGTTGGGGGGGGGGGGAAAATTTAGATTTTTTTTTGTTCCAGGCTTGAGTTTAAAACCAAAGATCAGAGGATCAAAAAGCTACCTGGAACACGGTGGTCTTCTTAAAGAAGTTGAATATAATTCTAGAAGCCAAGTCCAGCTCTTCAGGAGGTAAACTGGTCAGCAATGATGAAGGAAGTGTAATTGATCCAAGATTATTTACGTCATTAATTGAATTAATGCCTAGAGATATCTGAAAAATAAATACAACATTTATGCTTCATTTCAGTCAATGAAAAAAAATTAAATTGTGACTCATTTTCAGTTTAGAACTTTGAAATACATATCTCTGTAATCACTGTCGGGAAACTCACTGCTGCTCTCTCATTCCTCTCCTGCTCCAATGAATAAATATCATCTGTAAGGCTGAAAATGATGCAACTCATTTCAAGTCTGCCTACCATTGAATATACTCTGTCTTCATGCATTTGCTTACATAGACAGAACATACCACTGGTAGATAACAATGACTTGAAAAACCCAAAGAAAATCAACCTAGGTAAGTCTATGTAACTGTGTATGGAGATTAACATTTCACACCACAGAAGCCTGCAAAGGCATAGAATTTGTATACTCCATACGAAGTATGTCAGAATTCAGAAAAACTGTAAATAGTCGTCATTTGTCAGTATCATCAGTAGAACTGAAGAAAGAAATAATGTGTGTATTCAAAGAAGGAGTGGCAGTAATAGGAATAACAGTGAGAGCTCTCCATGTTGCCCTAACAACATGGTTTAACTCTGTTTAGAACAGTGGTCTCCACACTTTTTTGATTTCCCCTAAAAAGGTTTTGAGCATGCACACCAAAATACATCTATTTATGTTATATGCATGTACTACTGTACTAATATTTTATGCATGTTATAAAACATACACAAAAATAGAAATCTTAAAAGGATGAGATAAAGATTAAACATTATTTTCAAAAATATGTATTTTTTATTTATTAATCATATTAAGAATATTTTCTTCCTGCACCCCAATGGACACATGCCAGTCTGGAGATCACTGGTTTAGACAGCAACCAAAGTAATCCTGACTCAATTTCACAAAAGTACTTCTGTTGAAAATAATACTTGTTGAAAATTTTCTGTATTTCATTGCCAGTGCCATGACATTTCCAGAAAATCACTACTGTGCTAATATCTGGTTTTCAGCATTACCACCTCCTAGTCATCTCACACTCATGCACCACACATTAATATGAAAATAGAAAATAACTCAAATTATAACATTTCATTTAATTTTCAGTATCACAGAACAGTTCTAGTGCAACTTACAAGTCATGCTACATTAAGCTATTTTCTTCTCTGAGAGGACAGAATGCTACAAAATTTTTCCAGAACTTCCTCTCTCTCCTTGCTTAAGCCTACAAGGCTGCTGTTGTCCAAATTATTTCCTCAACCAGGAGAGAGGAGTGAGAAAGCGGATCCAAACTTTGTAAGCACTTCTTTCTTGGTGAGACCAACAAATGTATGAATGTCATTATTTAAGCATTGTATCATTTCTTTCCTAGACCCCTCTTCAATTAATTTCCTTCTAACAGATAAAGCCATCTGGCAACACTCCTTGACAGATTTCAGTACTGTCAGTATGGGTGATTAAGTGACTCATGATTCAGGGTTTTTGAGGCAAAATTATTCCATCAAGCCCTCTGTCCATTCAGTGTTCTGGCTGTACCCTCTGGCTTGTTACTCAAATGCCAGTTTTTGCTAAGTCTGTTGTGTATTTACACCATAGTAGAAAATGAAAGGAAAAACTATGGAGGTCTTCAGAAGCAATGTATTTTTTCTCTGAAACCAACATGAGTAAAAAATCCAGAAATTGTGACATAAATATGGAACATGTTACATACAAATATAAAACCATAAATACTTAAAAATAAAAATAAATGTTAGTGATTTTCAAAGTATTTAGAATTAACAGTGTTTAACCTGGAGATCAGCTGAGTCCTGGACAGCAAAAGACATTTGGCTGGATCGCATGCTGTTGGTTTTGACAACTGCCAGAGCCAAGGAAGGGGAAGCAAAATCAGCAGACATTGCTGAAAAGTTCAGTTTTAAGCCAATATAATCCACCAGTTTTATAATTCTGTTAAGAAAAAGAGATACTTAGTATCACCAAACATGTACACTCAAAATTCTCAGGCAAGCTGTGGCATCAATCCAAGCGTAGTGTAAAACACAGCAGACTGCTTACTTATTGTGGTGTCAGCCCCAAAACCACAGTTTTCCATGGCATTATATTATAGTAGAGCTGGGAACACTAGCATGATGCTCCTTCTATTTTATACAAGTACATTAAGGAACAAGAAATACTCTTTTGGATTAAGATTATGAAAAAATGAAACTTGCTGAAGCCAATTTACCCACACAGTCAAATACAACACACCTTTAATCTATAGCCAGAATGACCTACCTGTTAGAAATTCGGGGTGGTAATGGTTGGGAAGAGGTCAGGACTTTGCTAACCTCATGAATCATCCTTTCTACATCTTCTGGCTCTACTTTTCCAGCTGCTAAATCGTTTTCTATTTTGGACACAATTTGCTCAGCTGTGGTGATATTAATGGTGGTATGTACAGAAGTTGTGTATGTGGTAGCTGACAGTATCTTTCCTGTGACAAAAGAGAAGTTGTGCATTTACTTAAACATTGTGTTTAACAAATGACATAAGCTTTGAAAAGCAGAAAAAATAAGCAGTTCTATTGACTGACAAACTTTATCACAACCTGTAAGGTCTCTCAACACATTATGTAAGGCAGAATCCTTTTTTCTCCCTATCAGCTACTTTGCAGATAGCAATACTTTAAATCTTAAGAAAACATAAAGGAAGGTTTCAAATGGCCAGCATTAATTCCACTTTTTATTGATAACAAAGTTCCTCACATCAGACCATTAGTGATGTTAAATAATCTAGTCTTTTATTATTATTATTTTTAGCCACTGAGTATCTTAAAGTAGAATACAATCAAGATAAGGTCAGCAATTTGAAAGTAAGTTTGTAAAGAAGCATGCAATCTTCATAGGAAAATACACATCCACTAAGAATGTTCCTAATAAAAAAATATTTCAAGGAAGATCCAACATTGATTTGTAATATTTTAAATACTAGATTATTAAAAATATAGCTAGCTGGCTCTGTAACTTTTTTTTCTGCCAAAGGTACAAGTTACCAACCAATGTACAGGGTGAGGTACCACTCATTGTGACCAAAGTCAAGGCATCAGAATATATCTTACAATAAGTATACACCTCATGAGAGTTGTCTCAGATTTTTCACAGTAATTGGAAGGTCACAGCTCAGATACGTAATTTTGTTTGATAAAATTTAAAAGCAAATTCAGCAAATTGCATTCACATTTTAAAAAATAAATAATCACTTCACTTGTCTTATTTACCTGTGCTCCCATTAGGCAGGCTACCATGGTCATCAGCAGTAGAATGAGGATGAGAAGCTGAGACAGAATGGTTGATAGGACTAACAGTAGGGGTCAAAGGTATTGTGAAAGAAGTAAGGGGAAGAATAGGTGCTGCAGTAATGGTTTTGTTATCAGAAATAGGTACAGTCGAATCTGTAGCATTATGAATTTGTGCAACAGATTTGGTGGTAGTCTCAAAATGGGGAATTACTATTGGATGTTTGGAGGGAAGCTCAGAAGATGAAACTGCAGAGTGTTGAGTGAAATTTACAGAAGGAGAAATTATTGTAATAGGCTTGGTAAGATTTGCAGCCTCAGATTTAATTGAGAAACCAGCATTAGTGGTAGATTTTGTTGCAGGTGTGGAAATAGTGACAGATTTATTATAAGCTATGGAAGGAAAAGCTGGCACAGCATGTTGAGCAAGAGACCCAGAAGAGGGAAATGTAGTGGTAGCACTGGTGGAAGACACAGAAGTTTTGGTAGTAGATGTGGCAGAAGTTTCAGAGAGAGAATTTGTAGTGGGAGGTGTGGAGAGGGCTCCAGAAAGAGAAATTTCTGTGGATGGTGGGATCAGTGGTTTATTGGTGGGGTTTTGTTTGGTGGAAAGTGTAGTGGGCGAAATAAATGTATTAGATTTGGGTGAAGTCCTTTTAGGGAGAGAAGGAGAATAAGAATGATGGAAAGGAACCCATATGGAATGAGATCGCAATTGTGTAATACTGTAAAAAAAAAAAAAAAAAGCACAGAAATGCATGTTAAATTCAACATTGTTTATATTTTAAGGAAAATGAGTTACAATACAGGAATATGCATGAATGATATGGACATACTAATGATAATATATATTTAAATCAATCAGACTGGATATTTCATGCTTTAGAAACTAATATGAATTCCAGAACGTTTTGAGTTTTCTTGCATTCCATTTTTCTGTAGTTATTAACTAGTAAGTCCATAAATACTACTACTGCCTTTGCTGCCTATCCTAGAGGTGACTTGATGCTGAACACAAAAGAGGTGGGGGAAAAAGGAGGGAAAAAAAATACAAAAAGAGAAGCAAAATGAAGGGAGAGGAAGAGGGAGGAACAGGAAGGGAACTAAATAGGAAAATGCCTGTCAGGTTTTTCTTGTGAGTTCTTCCTAGCTATTACACTGCAAATGGAAGTTGACTTTATTAATGCATTAGAAAATAAGCAAGTCAAATTTTGTATTTATACTTACTGCATTTGTAACTCTTCAGCAGTGAAGGAACAATACTTCAGTGATGAACAACAGCACCATTCTGAGATGAGAAAGAAACATTAACCTAGTTTACCCTATAGAGTAATAATTGCTAATATTGTGAAGTAGGATAATCAAATAAGCATGCATTTTATGTTTTTTAAACAATAGTATATATTGCATAATTAATTTTTTTTCCCAGAAATTACATTTGCAAAACAGATCTTGACCAGTCAGAATACAGCAATACCCCTGGATTTTTACTCAATGCCTGATAAGTAGAGATTTCTCTTTTTGTTATTGTAAACAAGCCAAAATGCAAAGCTATATCTTTTGAAACAAAAAACCAACTAGTATGAGTCACCACTCCATATTGTCACAACATCACTAAGAAAGCTGGACTACTTTATAAACTTCACAGACTGCCATTTCAGTAACACATTTATGTTCTCAAGTAATTTTTACAACTACTGCTTTCAAAGTCTGTCTTATTAATGTAGTCAGCAACTTATACCAAAGTTTTTTTAAACACATCTTTGCCCTCCACACCCAAAAGTCAGAAGGGTGCATTTTGATGTATTTATATTGTTCAATAAAACATTATTTTAATCTAAAAATAAGTAACAATCTTTTCTTTTAGCTACTTGGAGGTCAGCATGTAAATATATGAAATTTAATCTGAAAGGGTAACTGTGGTGAGACTGTGTTTAAAATATAACTTACCAAGTTGACTTATTTCTGCTTTGTCTGTTAAACTGCTTATGTTCTCTCTCTCAGCCAGCTTCATTATGAAATTGCAGTGTACACTATCACGAGATGAAAAATCTTTAGACTCAAGAAACAGAGCTGCCTCATCTTTACAATGCATGAAACTAACATCAAATGCTATGTGAAAACACATGAACACAAATGCTAAGGGTGAAAGAAAGTTTTTCCTAGATTGCTTCAGATTTGGGGATATTTTTAATGCACATTAAACATTATGTCAGGCTAAATAGAGGAGTAATAATATATCAGTTTGCGGCAGCCTATTTTCTCTTTTCTCTACAGACACTGTTGATCCTAAATGAGATCCTCCCTAATTAATGTTAGCCATTAAATAGTTGATAATTTTGTAAAGATAGTAACGTAATTTCCACTGTTACTGTAAAGAAACTCCAGAGAGGAACTAGCAAGTGTCCTAGGTGGCTACGTCAACGTATATGAAATCTCCACTGGGAAAGGCCAGTGTTCTCTATTTTGACTTTAGAGAGAACTTAGATGACCCGCTTAAGCATGTAACTTCACATTCACAATTACAGTTTGATGATGTGAAACTCTCCTAAACTAGCAAACCTACAGTAAGAATTCTTCACATTCAGCAAACTCAGACACACAGGTAAATGAAAAAGTAACACATAAAAGACGAAATGAAGCTTCTTTCCAGCTAACAAGAATGAAAAGATTACCCTAACTACTGACAGTATATGACACAAAGGTGTGATCTGACTTCATGTCTACTACCATTTAAGTATTTTGGATTTTTCTTTCATCCTAATCCAGGAAGATATCCCCCAATCGCTAGTATTTGTGGAAACGAAGTTCCACATTTTGTTTCAGAATATAGCATTTCCAAAATGATCATTTAAAAGGACCAGGAATTCAGTGGTGTGGCAATTAAATTGACAGACATTATCTACATTTCAGGGTTTCCAGATCACTTCTGTGGAGCAGCTTTGCCAGTCTGATACCCCACGGCTTCCAAACTCTGAACGGGTTTCCTTCTCAGGCTTCCCTTACCCCGAGGATGGCTGGTTTCCCAAGCTGAAGAACAGCAACTAGGGACGTCTGAAGCAACTCCCTCACAAAAATTGCATTATATTCACAAGCCCTGTAAGTTTGGTGGTCCCAAATCCCATAGCTTAGTGGTAAAGTTACTATGTGACTCGGCTAATACAAACATACAGAAGAACTATGCAGGCAAGCCTATGCTTCACTGAAAGATTAATGAAAAGCAATGAAGTTTGGTTAAAAAAATAAATTATAATCACTAATGTTAGAAGAATAACAGGATCAGAATTTCTTTGTCAGCCTACATATATTTCTCCAGCTTCCTTCTCAAACTTCACTTCCCAGAAGTTTGTTTTTTCTTTTGTTACATAGCTGTTCATACTTGTATCACAAGACAAAGTATGAGCTTTTAAATATATGAGAATTAAAAAAATTAACAACAAACCTCTGATTTTCTGCACTGCATTCCATAACAGAGGACTGTAATGACAAGTGAAAACAGAAAAAAATTGTTCTGTCAGGAGCAAAAAGGACTGATAATTTGATAATGACATTATCAGAATTAAGTTGAAAAAAGTTTTCCAAACAGTAACAGGAATTAGTAATCTTACCTCACTTACTGCTTGCAAGATTTTTCTGAACTCTGAAATTCTTTAAAATAAAAAGTTACCATTACAAAGGCTTTCTAGTTACATTTCTAAAGAAATTATAGCAATATAATGAAAAGAACAAGCAATTACTAAGAAATACATTCCAGTTGACCAGTGATTTTTTAAAGTCATGCCAGTTCTAACTGTAAAACCACTTCTCAAAGCATTGCACATTTTAATAGTTGCCTTTCATTAGTGACTCTACAAACTAAATTTAAATCTCTGTCAACACATGTTTTAGCAACAATTCACTTCTTTAGAAATTATTTCAAAGAGCAAAACATAAATTTCAATGTTGCCTTTTGACAAGCAAGTATGTGAAGCAGAATTCTAAATGTATACTCAAAGCCAGAGAAATAGAATGAGTAAGAAATATGGATTTAATCTACAGACAAGACCTGTTGGCCAATTACATCTTTTTGATTTTCAAGGTAGTTTTGAGAATAGCAGTATTCATTTATTCAAACCTCTCCTTATAAAGGCTGTGAAAGAAGAAACTACACCAAAATGAAAATACAGATATAAGTCCAAGTATGCATGTTAAAAAACATGCAGCTATGAAAGTTCTTGTAGTATTTTCCTACAAAACAGGCTGAATCTCTAAAATTATAAACATAATTTATTCATGAAAGCAGCAGCAAGACTGGCATTCTCAACAATCCACAACTTATGTCCTCAGGGGGTATTATTATTGTTGTTGTTGTTGTTGTGGTTGTTGTTGCTATTATAATGGTTATTATCATTACTAGTACTACTACTACCACTACACCTTGCCTATAAACAGCAAGGCCTTCGGGCCCTGTTGAGCCCCAAGGAAACTGAAGGGCCTAGAGGGAAATCAGCAAACGTAGCACTTCTTAAAACAAACTCCAGTGGTACACAAAATAAAACTCGGACTATTCTAACTAATATGAACTTTATGTTAAAGAATAATTACTTAAAACTCCTGAAATTGATAATTTATGAAATGCAGAAATAATGCAAAGTCAAATGTTTGCTAACTACATGGGAAGTTTCACTTCATCTTTTTCAAATATAACAAAGATTTCAATCCTTATTCAAAATTACTTACCTTAATTCTTGTGCGGTAGACGCTGGAATTGCAATTAATTTTGTAACTTGACTGTTCATGGTTATGTTATTAACCTGTTAGAAACAGAGATTCCACAGTTAAGTAAACTCAGTACTTTTTAGCCTTAAAAGAAACATTTTCATTTCACACATTTTAACAGTCTGAAATTCCAAAGGTAAGAAGACATTTTCTCATTAAGACACTTCAACAAATATTTAGCATGACATTGTTGTTGCAATTTATGGAAGGAATCTGCTCATCCAGCATAGACTGAATAACAGGATCTGATTTGTGAAAGATATGGGCAAGATGATAGTAACCTCACTATAATTCACAATGGAAAGAGAAGAATTTGGTTTAGTTTGAAACAAATACTGCTTAGACCAGACACTGAAAAAACTATAAGGGCAGCAATGGGACAAGCTCCATAGCAGACTTAAGTAATAGACAACACAGAATCCTTGGAATAAGAAGTCAAGAACTGAGGTAAAAGATGTGGTAGGAATGATCTAAGTATGAATGATCTAGCTTCAGGGCTGGAGGATAAACTAAGGTTTATCTAAAGGCCCTTTATATATCTGCATTCTTATGTTATTCTGATTACCACTATTACTGGTTATTTTTGTCTTTCATGAACACAGTTAGCACCATGATGAAAACATCACCTGACATACATGGTATTGACATTACCTAAGAAATATTCTGCTAAAAAGTAAAAGAGTTTCAAGTGATAAGAAAGCTGTTTTTTCTAATAGCTGTAGGCATAAGATTAATACATTAGGATGGTTTTAGTAGGAATTTTCACCACTGAAACACAACACAACGCCGAGGTGGCTTTTGCCTGGGATGTAACTCTGCCCAAACTCAATGCTCATGGGCACCTGTGCAGTAGCCCTCTGTGGTGATTTTGCTGACTACACTCACATGTGCAGAGACTGGCCTGTGAAATCTCAAACTAAGTGCAGAGAGGGATGTGTAGGAGAAAGATAAAAGGTCTTTTACAAGCTAATATCCTTTTTTTCCCCTCCCTTCAGTTTTATGTCTATGTGACGGAACATTCCCATCCTCATAGCATTATCTCAATACTGAATGATCTATATGGTCCTTGCTTTGCATGATATCATTCTCTTAAACCTCTCTCATGTTGTATTAAGTGGACACACTTACGTCACATAGGCCTACTACAAAATTAACAACTGCTTAAGCACATGTGAAAAAGCACAGGACGATACCCTGTTCATGAGACTCAACAGGAATTATTAATGGGCTACAATCTAACTTCATTTGTACCCACACTGTTGCCGTCTATTGATGCTCACTTTATAAAGTAAAGCGCCTAAATTAATTTCCAAAGGAAGATTCTGTACATTTAAATATAGATTCTTAATTAGACAGTTCCTCTCTCCAGAGCTGGCAGGGCTTCCCCCTACTTTCAGTGGTGATATCAAGAATATGGACCCTTACTGTAGGAAGTTTATTTAGATGGAATTCTGAAATATAGCTGCAAAGCAGCTGTTAAAGAGAGAGAGAGAGAGAGCAGATCCATCCACTGCAAATATTAACTTGTACTGCAAAATGGATTTGAAATAAAATTAAACTATAAAAAACATAGTAAGAATCATGTCAAGGGATCAGTATTTGAACTTCAGACAAAGAAACCCATTTCAACTTTCCGTAACAATAAAGTTTTAAAAGAGAGAACACTTACTATATCTACATTTAGTGATGTGTTACTTTCTTCATTTGTCTGGAGTTTTACGCTGCCCACATAGAACACTAAAACCAAAAGGCAAAAAAGTTAAGAAAATCAAAACTAAATCACATCATATAAAATTATTTGAGTTTAAAAATTTACTGTCTTGCGTTACAATAGAAAGAAAATAAGAACACTTACACTAGCTTTTCTAATCATTCACTATTTTTGAAAATGTTCATCCATCTCTTCACTTACTATTTCCACAACTGAATTAGTCCAATGGCTTCATTATTTTCTGTATATTTATTTTTGCTGTCTGTCTCTAAATTCCTTCTAGTTTGGGGGTTGTTTTGTTTTGCTTTTTTGCAAAATAGAAAAACCACACTGCACATTGCTAATAATAGAACCTCACTCCCACAAGAAGAATACAATGTGTGGGTAAAGGCAAAGTGATACTCTGAAAATTATTCCCCTAGGAATTAAAAGGACTTTCAGGATACCATAGTTCAGAGCATCATTCAACAGTCCTGGAGAGCTGGTAGACCCATGTAAGAAATGCCAGCTCACTAATAAAATGTGAAAAAAAGAAAAAGTCTTTGAAGCAAAGATACAAAAAGATATAAAAAGTTTATTAAAAATGTACAAGTTAGCTGAGTTGGATGCCCCTTTAAAGAAGAGAGACACACTACTTTTGGCACTTACAGTAATTATACCTTTTCCCTATCGCCTGATTTCCCTGTCCCTTTTTCCTATTGGCCAGGGCCTAGAACCTTCCCATCCGCCTACTGACCTCATGTCATGATTACAATGTTCTGATTGAGTCTTTTTCTTACGACTTCCTTTGCACAACTTCTGGTTACAAACTCCTTACATACACAATTCACACAAGCTCCCTTTTACAAAGCACAGCTCTGTGTTAGTCTGAGTTTACAGAAACTAGAAAAAACCATACTGAGATAGTGGAACACCACAAAGTTTCTATATACACAGGCAAATTCATTATGGCTGAAGCAAAATTATTATCCATCTCTTACACCCATTTTGAAGAAAAAAAGGGAACTTCTATGACAGTTCTCTTCCTGCAGCCACATATTCAGTGTGGGCTATGAAGATCCATACAGCAATGCATACATGACATCACCCAAATAATCTAGCAGTTTACTTTGTCAGCCAGTACAGAAACTTTATAAAACTACAAACTTTATAAACTGCCTCTTTCTAATCTATAAAGTACTCAGCATATGGCTACTTGGCAGAAGTGACTTCATTTTCTTAAGTATTTCTCACAAAAGATGTTTATCAAAGTGTTAAGGAAGGCAGCAACATGTATGAATAAAATCTTGTTTTACTACATTTTATTAACACACATAAAGGGAACGTCACTGCTCTTTCCATTTTCCTTTCTTAGTCTGTTCTGTCACGTTACACTTTTAAAATACGTGCAGGCTTTTACAATAATTCTCTTAAACAGTTTCAACTTCTATTCCAATACAGTTGGGCTCAATATGGCAGATATTAGCATCTACCATAACTTACTATGTAATTATTATCTGCAACTGTGTATCCTTTGATAAAATAATAAAAAAAAAGATCAAAAAGACAATAGACTAAATATTACTTTTAAATAACCCACACACATTTTTTACATTTATTTTTTAGATTTTTTTTAGAAGTTATCAAAATCTTGCTAAATTTGCAAGAAAACTTATTACAGAACTAGCTTTTACATAGCAACTAAAAGTTGCCCCATTACTTAGAACAGAAAGTGGATAGAAATATTTTTTTAGTAAGAATAAAAGGAAAAAGAAAACCACTAACCTGAGGAATTACAGACAGGCGTCATGTTGCATAATATGGTTTCTCCTGCTGTAAGGTTGGGGTTTTTTGAAAAAGAATAAAAATCTAGTGAGTAAAAAATTTGAACTTAAATCTAGTACTGACAAACACACATATATACAATCATTTCAATGCTAATATAAAGGTCTTTACTTTTTAGAAATATTTCACATACTGTCCAGCCTTCACTTCTTTAGAGCATTTTCCAAGACATTTTCCAAGACTTAATATTCAGAGTGAGCCATGCTGGTTTTAATTAGTAAATTTTGAATAATTTTCTGTAACAGTGTCCACAGAAGACCTACATGCAAGTGGTCCCCTTCTCTCTCTCTCTTTTTTTTTTTTTAATCCAAATAAAACAGAAATCAGCATATCCTAAATAAATTGTTCAAATATCACAGTATTCAATCATTAGGTAGCACATTATCTGTTTTTGAGGATCCTACTTGGGCTGCTTACGATAGCATGAAACTGTTTGACCTGATAGAATTCAAACCATGATGATAGCAAACATGTATACACTTTCATCTAGAGGAATCTGTCTTTAGATAGTTACAGTAAGCTTTTGCTCCCATATTTTCAATACTACCTATACAGCAAAGAAGTAACACTGATCCCAAAATATGGGTACTGTAGACAGATGGCTCTGTTGTATATATATAAAAAAAAAAGAACCTGAACGATATTTGCATCCAAGACAAAAGTCCTTTGCATGTTCATTAAAACAATGTGGTGGCACAACTTTTCTTATTTAAGCAGACAAATTGGCCTCCATTAATGGAAAAACAAATGCTATTTTCTCTGCTATTATTATTAACTAATGGATAGTAATTTTAAAATTTTTAAACCTTTTCTGTGAAACAAACATTTGTCTGTTTTCATCAAATTTTCATCATTAACAAACAGCCATCAGAAGGTATTGATTGTGAGCTGATGGCAATATTCAAATTATTAGGAAAAAAGTATTTTTCAGACAGCCATTTAGATTCAAATACATTTGCCTTCCCTTTTGCATTGGCCATTGTCAGGGAAATAGTTATGAAAACTGTATCAGCACTTTTTTGAAAAAACTACACCAATCCTTAAAGGAAGAAAATGTTCATAAATAACTGAATTTTTCAGAATTATTAACTACATAACAAACAACAACACTTATAAAGCCCAATACAAAATCTAAGAGTGACACAAAAGTAATCAGCCTCTTTTTCTTTACAGAGTACCCATTTATGTGCCACCTAGTCTTGCTCAGGATCTCTGCATGCCACTAAAATGCACAAAAAAGATTAAAGTTTGGAGAATAAGAAACTCATCAAAAATCACTAGTGCTTCCAGCCCCCAAAGATCATCAAGTAACATAGCTGAAAACTTCCTGCAGGTCACATTCACACAGTCAAATCATACTAGTCACTATGGTTCCAAGCCAGTTCTTCTACCACTTGCACTAATTCACTGCAAATACATTCTAATTGGTCTATCAGGCTGCTACATGGAGTATAAAAAAAACTTAATTCAGCCTTCTCCTACAGACTGGACTCGCCCTGAGAACATCGTGACTGCACTCAGTCTCCTTCACTCTACTATAAAGCATTTTTTTTTAAAGTAAACGTGGTCTCTGAGATATATTTCTTACATCTTCATGATAACTTGCTGCTCTGACTTACAAAATAACCAATCTCTTCTATATGGAGCCATCTAGGGAAGCATTGCAGCATTAGACCTTCTACCACACTGGAGATGAATGCAAAGTAAGGCAGACTGCCACTATGACACACCATAATACCAAGAAAAAAAGATTCTTTTAAAAATATTTGGGAGCAGATTACCTGCTTAATTTTGAGGATCATAAAAGAAGGTCAGTATTAGTCCTACCTGGTGTTACAGTGGAGTAATAATCTTTGATGTTAAGAGCTTCTGTTAAAAAAAAAAAAAAAGTTTTAAAATTAAGTTTTCACATTTTAACTTCAAAAGCCTACAAAACATGTCACAAAAATAAGTTCCCTAATTTCTACTTTAGACTCTGTCTTCCCAGGAGAAGTGTAAACACATATGCATTTATAAGGGTAATAAGTTACTTTCAGCATGGGAAATGAAAAAGCAGCATTCAGAGCGAGATCCATCCAATTGAATGTTTATGTCCCAATATGAGCCTGTTACTGTAGGCTCCGTATTACTCAGTGGCGAAAGTGGTGCTTTTAAGGGGTGATTCCCATTTAACCTATTCTACATGGGCATTTTGTGTTCTGAAAATGTGTCTTTCTCTCCATTAACTATGAAGAATAGCAGGATGTCTAGCTCATATAAACAGGTAGGAACCTGTACCAACATGGGATGAACCTCCTCCTTGTTTTCAAATGCAAACATCAGGAAAAAAAGGGGTAGCAAGTTCTCAGGTTCTTCTATTTGGAAAACTCATTGCAGAAACATGTATCATGTAAGTATCTTCAAGGAATGGAGTGTACATTTTAGTTCTGTAAAATACTTCAAATAGTACCAGAAACTAGAGAAAATATTGTTATCTATAGACATACCAGAAAACTACCTACTTGCTAAAAATAAGTATGTCTAGTTTGGGCTTTCGCAAGCAATATTTTGAATAAAAATGAACATTTAACAGCTCAGCATTAGATAAATGGGCTTCAAAACCGTACCCATGCAGACTTAAAATACAGATTGGAGATAAAAACAAATTTTAAAATCATGAAAGAAAATAATTTGGACTTAACAAATCCCAGTCATCAAAAAAGCATCAAACTTTCACAAATGCAACAATCTCTCTTAAGACCTTACTCTCTTCACCTTAATTCTTACCTGCAGTTTGTGTGGTCTCCTCTGAAGACGTATCTGAAGAATAAAAATAGTATCAATAAAAACAAAACAATAAAAATCTAAAAAAATCTGAGCCTAACTAAATCTAAATAAGAGAAACATTAATAAAATCTTGCCTGAAGGATTCATAGGATAGGTGACAAAAGTAACAATAGAGGATTCTGGAAAAAAAATAGATAAAAGAAGTAAGCACTGTATATTTTATTTCTAAGAATTTTAAAGGAAAAAGATCAAGCATGCAAAACTGAACCAGAACTGAATACTATTTATCCAAGTTCCATTTTAAGAACAACTGCGATCCTTGTTAAAAATGTTCCCATTACTTCCAAAATCTGAGTGTCTGAATACGAACAGCTGGTAATTGAGTTCCTTCAGATAAGTTCCTTTATGGTTTCATTCTTTCAGAAAGATACAGATGAATTTGGAATATCCAATACCAATAACTGCTTAGGCCCAAGGACCCTTCCCTGCAGGAACTCACAACACTCATGAGCAGAGATGACACATTGGTTTTGGCAAACTCTCTCTCCAAAAAAGCTATTTCTGCCGGTAACCATATACAAATAGAGTGAGGATGCAAAGCAAGGCAACTGAAGAAAATTTAAAGATTGCTGAGGAAAGATGTGCTTAGGAAGCATATTTCTGGTGTCAGCAAAGGAATACAAAGTGGTTAGAGGACCACTTTATATCACTCCAATATGACAACTCAGTTATATTTTTAAATATCAGAACATTAAGCTTTAAAAACTTCTTTGCCAGAAACATCCCTGTTATTATTAGCTTCATTATAATAATGAAAAATTGGTGGCTCTGCATAAAGATAGATGCATATCAAGGGAAAAAAAAAAGCAACCCACTTCATTACACAGAGAACTTTTTTTTTCTGATACATTTTTTTTGACTAGCCATTTTTTGAGCATTTTCAAAAATGCCCTTTTAATTCCTAACTCAGAGTAAAAGCTAAGCATATTTTGTTCTTAAGTAATAATGCTGATGACAAACGATTTTTTTAAAGTAAGTAAAAGCAGCCAAGATATGAGGAATCAGAGTGAAAACTAAGTGCTGACCTCATTTGTATTGTTTGGCTTGGTAGAAACTACAGCTATTGAACTGGCTACAGTTGTTAAAGATGAACCATTTCCAGAGAAAGATTGTATCTGTAAAGAACAAAAGCATGTGTGTTTCTGTCTGTATTATTTCTTTTCTCCAGAGCACTACATGTCAATATGCATACAGGAAGAAAGCAACTGGCTTTCACACAGCTATTTCTGTGTGTCTGCATTTCTCATTTTTTAAAATAGCTTTTGTAAATTATGTTTATCATCTCTGGTCCCATTAGAGTCTCTGTATGCACACGTGTAGTCTCACACTGCATCAGATGACATGCACATCTGCAAGGGTAGGAGGAAATGTAAAGGAGCTCTCTCACTACAGTGTTTCTCCTCTGCCATCTCTGCAAACTGTTCACTGTTCAGGTTACCAGGCAAAAGGCTCTTGAATCAAGCAACTTGCACTCACTTCATCCCTAAGTATCACTACCACAAATCATGAATGATCCTATAAGTTAAGCTGTTTCATTACAAAGTAGAATGAAGTCATTAATAATATCTTCAAAAATATACACAGAAAACATTGAATGCTGGAACTCATTTACATTAGAACTTTTCTAATGTAAATTAGCATTACCTCAGATAAAAGTAGAAGATTTACCTAACAGGAAATGACAAACATTGCAGTAAACATAAAATCCTGATTTTCTTACCAGAAACAGTTGTTGCAGCTGATTCTCCTGAATTTGCAGGTTTTGTTTCAGAAAGAAAAAAATAAGAGGGAATAAAAGAAATATAATGAAGTTTCAGACACATACATAACCATCCTCAGCAGCCTTTCCTTATATTAGCAAAAGTTTACTTCGTTCACCAGAAGAGGGCACCACCTGCCCATCAGAAGAACACTTCCAGGTTGTCAAAAAAAGACAGCTGTAACAATCTTGATAAAATTAGAATGTTTATGAATTCAAATAGAATTCAACTGAAAACCATCTCTTTTCAACAAATACTGGGCAGATTGTATTGCACAATGTTAAACAAAAATCACAGACCCAAGATACATGCCACAGTAGCCTGAAAGCTGCACATTTACCCTGAGTGTCTTGCTTAATTATGGGAATGAGAATCAAGTGTACATAAGATGGCTGTAATTGGTTATGAGGAACTCTCCTCAGACTCTGTATAATAACACTGAAACTTGCTATTTAAAATTTATCCCATACACATCTTTTCTCTTTTCTATCCTACAAAAAGCAGCATTACAAAAAGCTAATTAATTTCGAGTTTGAATCTCTCATCTTGACAGGAGCCAGCCAAGTATTTATACAGCAAACACTAGCCTCTAAATCTTTGATGTTGTTACAGTCAGTATTTTCAACAAATTAGGATCTAATCAGGAAATTTGATATCTGGTTCACATAGCAACTTCAAAGTTAGCCCTTTCATTTACTGAGTAGTTTTTGACAGTGCCACAGACAAGTCAAGTCACAATTATCACAGAGATATAATCTAAAGAACAACTGGCTGCAAATATGAAACACGATTTAAAAATACATACTTAAGGTATTTCAACATCTCTCAAAACTCAAAAGTCATCCTATATTGTTACTTACAATGCACTAATTACACTGAAAACCCTTTCCTACTATTGTAGAAGAGTTATTCAGAGATACCAGAAGTCTGTGGAAAACCAAATTATTTTTTTTTGTTAAACATGGTAAACAAGGAGTTTCTGAATGCTAATCACTCACATGATTCCTTGCTCAGACTATTTTCCTTGCCTTACTGAAAACTAGTAATAACTTCTTTCTAAAGGATAAACACAAATAAAATTTCTGCAATGAAAGCAGAATCACAGTAACCTCAGTGACCTTATTTTCATTTTCTCTGGAAAATTACTGATGTCTGCACCATGAAATATGCTAATAAGCCCCAAGGATTGTATGGACAATTAATTTGCAAATATTTACATAGTCTTAACTATCTCCATAAATTAAAAAGCAACAGTATCAGCAATCTTCATTATGGACTTTCTAAAATACAAGAATAATGGGGAAAAAATTATACAGGACCCCCATTACCTGTTATCTGTTTTCTCCCAGGCAACGTAGCCGTAGTTTCAACTACAAAGGAAGAAGATTTTTTTAGAAGCAGAAGTTTTTATATGTATTTGTACACAAGCATATATACACACCCTTTTTTAAACACAACCATTTTAAATGTGCTACTAACCTCAATTCAAGCTGGTTTGCAAAACTACTTTGCATCCCTTGAGAAATGTGTGTAAAGTCTTTTTAAAGCTGGAAGTTGAACTCTTTTGAGTTCAATTTTTTACTCAGTTTATCACTTTTATATTTATGGAAGACACAGATTAGGCTGTGAGCTTTGCCATTACCCTTCCATTGCCAATGTCTTCAGAAATTCTTTCAACACATTTGCTTGAGTGAAAATGAAGTATGCTGAATAGCAGCAACCAAAAATGTAACAGGTACACAGAACCGTGTTTTCACGCAGCTATTCTTTCAAAAACTGAGGAAAAGAAAGGCCAGTTCAAGAAGTGAAATTATGTTAATACAAAGAGAAGCAGAGAAATTAAACCAAGAAAAAAGCAGGGGGCAGAAGAGTTGGGTAAGGGTTGCTTTATTCGTATTTACAAAGTACATAAGATGTACTTTGAGAATACATCTACATCACATAAATGCCCATGTACCCAAGAGTTGCACCACCAAAGACCAATGAGCAGATAAATCAGGCTGCCAGAAATGAAGTGGCTCAGGTGGACCTGGACTGGGAATGAAAAGGTGAGCTATTCCTAGCCCAATAGACCTACAAAAACATGTCCCTAGGTACACCTAGGGGGTGATGCAACTCTTGATCAAGAGTGATGGGCTCTTGATCAAGGTGCAGATCTGACAATTGAAGCTATTGCACAGGCTACCCATGGATGTGAAATGTGCCATAATCAAGTGAGGCAAATGACTAAAGTCTCCCTGGAACAGAAGACGGTGGTTGGGCTATCTATACGAGGAGGCCTAGCAGATTGATTATACCAGACCATCTGAACATGACACGAAGGCAAGTGCTATGCGCTTCCTGTGGTGGTGGCAACTAGCAGATGGCTAGAAATTTACCCCATTGCCTGGGCTACCAGCCAAAACACCATCCCTGAAAAACAAGTAGCAACACAGCACAACACAGTTAAGGCACTGTTACCTACTTCAGCACCTCTGATAGCCAAGACCCTGCCTGTTGGGGCAAGCCACTGAACCTGGTGGCACACCAGCCACAGCCAAAATGCCGGCCCGCAGTGTTGCAGAGGAAGAGAGATTCTCTATGGCTTGCTAGAGCTGGTAGGACAGTTTCTCTACAGATAGTGCCTTGATATCTGGCCAGTCATCACCATAATTATCAAGGTGCTGGCATTTTACACGGGTGCATACTGTACTAACCTCTGCCACATGGCCCATGTGCAATCATCAAATCAACATCATCCAAATCTTCAGAGACCTGGTAGTTGTCTAGGTTGCCACTGATGACCTCCACTGCTAATTCCCTCAAAAACTGGACACTTTCCTTCTTCCATCAGTGGTGGTCCACTTGGATCAGTGCTATACAAAGTCATCCTCAGACTCTGAATCCAGTGATCCAAGTTCAAATCTCTGTAGGACCTTCAGTAAACAACCGGTTGGGGATGACACACAGGAAAGTGCACTGAGGTAGCAAATTCCTGAGTAGCAAGGTGTGTGGGAGAATTTGGG
The DNA here is from genome assembly GCA_013400375.1 of Thinocorus orbignyianus. NCBI lineage: Eukaryota > Metazoa > Chordata > Aves > Ciconiiformes > Thinocoridae > Thinocorus > Thinocorus orbignyianus. Next base: position 1,286,095 of record VXBW01000477.1, read on the forward strand.
CAGGTGCCTAGTACAGTTTTCACCTCTAATGATCTGGGAGTTTGCATCTGAACAGGCATGAGTCCTGCTGAAATGGCAGACCACTTGAAGGAAGGATGTCTTGCTTATACCAAAGACAAAGACTTTTGGTGCTGTGTTGGGGTCTGGCCTATGCCTACCAGGCCTGTGTCCAACACTCTTAAGGAAGCAAGATGGTCTCTGAATCTAAGGACATACAAATGGATGCTGTGGCTACACTGGAGGTCAAGAGGCAACAACAGAATTGCAGGCTGACCTAGTCAGTGAAGGAGGAAGAAGTTCCTCTTGAGATAAAGTAGGAAGAAGATTCAGAAGAGGCAGCCTGTTCTGCAGCAGGACAGTCACAAGAACAGAAGGGGTAAGTGTCAGAAATCATAAAAGATACAGAAACCACCCAGTCCCTATTCCTGAATGAGCTGCAAGATATATGCAAAGATTACAGCTGCCAGCCATGGGATTGCTGCCTGGTTGCTCCAGTGCTGAGATACTGGGGCCAAAGATCAGGAGTACATGAGGGATTGATGAGATATAAAGAAATGTCAGTTCTTTTTTGTTGAATGTCATACATCGCATGAAGCTAGAAGTGACAACTCTGAAATACAGTATGATGAACACATGGAAATCAGATTAATTGCACTACATTTCATTATTAGGAGTTTTCCTTGCAATTAACTGTTTTAGTTGACTAAACTAGGATTCTGCCTACAGAGAAATAGAATTGTTTATTTTAACATCTAGCACTCTATGAACTGCACAGATCATGAAAATTTGTCCATAACCTTATTTTTTACAGTCAATTTCCATGAAAATTAGGACTTCTCATTATATGGTAAGTCTGGTTAAAATACATGATTCTCTAAGGCACGTGTTCTAGAGCTCTTACTTAGAAGTCCTGTTACTTTAACATTGTGCAGTAATTAGGTATTACTGCACCTACAAAACTATTTTCTGAACACCTAGTGTGGGTTTAGGGAAGACCTTTAAATACAATATAATACACATAACTGAAGCAGTAGTCAGATTAAACTACTCTGCGTTGATTAAACAGCAAGCAGTTTTTTAAGATAGAATGGGGTGAATAAAAATCGAGTCAATTCTACATAAAGTGGACTTTGGGTTAGAGAAGAAAGTATCCTTCCACATGTGGACAAACTGGCTTTCCTACCACAGGAAGTGATCTCCATCTCCAAAAATTTACCTGACACTGGTCATGTCTTACTAAAGAATCAGCACTTTCTGTGCAAAATCCCTTATCTCCAACCAAAGTGCCCTGAAGGAAATTAAATTCTCAAAAGGAGCCCACCTCTTGAAGTATGAAGCATCTCACAGAAAAGACTACCACACTGCTGCTTCTGCCCACTAAAAAAATACTAAAATCTGCCTGGGGAATCTGGCCCTAAGGTCTTTCTCACATACTCTTTAAAAGTCAGTGTAGGTGTAGTCACTGTACATAAAGAGCTTTTCCCATCCTCCATCGTTCACCCTCCTTTGTGAATTTTTGAGAATACAAGTAGTATCCTGAGGTAGGTAAGAAAATTGTCCACTAACATGTTTAGTACTGTAGGTTAGTAAGAAGACAGTGAACTCTAAAAATGCTAAATGCTTTTAATTATAAATCTGGCAGTAGAGGGAGCAAAGTAAGATAAACACAAACCATGAATATGGAGCTGGCAGATATATCAAGGGATGGCAGCATGCTTAATCTGAGGGGCACTTTTTTCTGGACACAATTCTAACCACCACTTCTCTTACAGAAGAATATTCACATGCCTACAGTTGCTAGAAGTTACCTGTGAGAATGAGACTCGTCATTGATTAAGGTGCAGCATTAAAAACACTGACCAAGTCTTTCATCAGAATCACCTTTGCACACGGAAAGGAAGAGGGAGGAGAGGCTGTCATACATTATTTGATTTCAATTACATGTGTCAACTCTCCTCCTTTGTTGTACTTAAGAGCTAGAATAGAAAGTGAACAGGGTTTATTTGGAGAAGGACTAAAGTCCAATCTATAATATCCCTAAAATTGACATATAAAAAGGAAAGTAAAAAAAAAGGTAAGGTATGCTAGCTACAAGCTAACAGAAAATGTATTTCCTTAGGCTGTTTACCATCAACAAGAGCAAGAAAATCCTTATGCATATAAAACCTCATTTTATTTGGTCCCTGCATTTTTATTTGCAACACTGCTAGTTTAGGATCATCAAGTCAACATACCTAATATCCTATTCCAACCCAAGACATTATATATTGCAGTGATAGCTTTCTACATTTTCTCTAATAGAGTACATTTCTGAGGATCCAAACAGCAAATAAGCAGTAAATGACATTATTTAGTAGTATTCTTTGCTTTTGCTGGAAGGGAGACAGAATAGGTTCCCACAAGAACTGTTTGGGTTTTTTTTTCCTCAAGGAAAAGGCAACTCCATTAAATAAGCACTAGTTTCTGCTACTAACATGCACCATTAGCAACAGAAGCAGCAATTCCATTATTGTCTTCATATCACTTTGTACTGTTCTGACACAAACAGCTAGACTTGAGAATCCCATCTTCGTAGGCAGGGGAAACTGTTCCACTGGTATGAAACCTGTCTAGCAACTCTTGCCTTTGCTCCACACCACAGCTGCAAGAAGCTTACCTGGGAAGCAGTATTTGCATTGTGATAACCTTCATTTCCCATAATGACTTTGAATGACAATGGGAACCAGTGTAACTTCAGCACCTCCAGTCTGCAGGAGTGTAACAGTACTTAAGGTTAGGTCCATAAACTGATACAGTTCTGAGACCAGTGCGTGGCCCTGCCTACAAAATAGCATTATGCTTACAGTATCCCTTAGCATGAAAGATCTTAACTATCAGTCTACTGTTTTTTTTTAGGATGGGGTGGTCTCCACATATCCCACTGAAGCTGTCCCACCAAGCAAAGCAGAATTCAAAAACAAACTTGACCAAAAAGAAAGGGAATAGGAAGCTTTCTAACACAGTAGTCAAGACAGAATGGTTGTGGTCCCTGTACCAAAGGCATTGTCACTTATAGCAAGCCTTTTGTTCAGTAACTTAGACACAGGATACAAAAAAAGCCCTTAAAGCACGAACAGTGTACAACATTCTATCTCCAACCAGAAGAATGAAAAATATCCTCTTCTGCTCCTGACCTCCAATATAACTTATAATCAGTACACTCTTTCTTAACATTTTTGGAAAGGTAATACCCTTTCTGATTCACCTGTCTTCAAGCAACCCTCTCTGCCAGAAGCAGTTCAGTTTTTCCAGGGTGGAGGAGTGAGAAGCAGCTAGAACCTGGCTGCAGATAACAACATCGTGCAAGAGCTAAGTTACCGGCAGCTGCTTCTTCCTCCTCTCAGGGGAATAGTGTTACCGCTGACTAATACTGTTTTACCTAATACTTTACGATCACCTTTAAACGTTTGAAGAAAGTATCCTCTGAGCAGACCTGAGACAGAAACTAGACTTCTGTTAGGGGAAGAAAAAAAAGATTCTGAATTCTAGTGAATTACAGCCTTCACATGGACACCCACCCTACCCTGTTTAGTGGAGGGGCAGGGATTAGGCCAACCAAAAGGGCCGTGCCTACTGGTCTGTGTCTCTCGGCAAACATGTGGAGAGAATAAAAGGGGTGGTTGCTTTCTAGTCAGGTCCAGACACGAAATAGGCACTGAATGCTTAAAGAGCAGCAACAGTCCCAGCAATCCGGAGAATCAGACAGCATTACTGGCAGAAAAACATACACTTATGGTCTTACATATTGTGGAGCTTAGGAGACAGGCTTGTGAAATGAAGTGCTAAAAATTTTACTAATATTAATTGAAAAACATGCCAAAAATGAGAGAAGTTTGATTATCACCCAGGACTATTCCTTCAAACTAAAAGTACCCTTGACCATGTCAGCTGTCACAAATAGATCAAGAGTAGAATCCGAATAGAAGAATCCCAAGGGACCCTCTGGTCTTCCCATGCCACAGTACTTGGCTGACACCGCAGAATGGCTTTAGATAACCACGACTATGTATTGCTGATAAGATCAGTTTTGACTTACAAATACACATAAAAATATCAGGAAATTGATAAAAATTAGATTTTTAAATAAGATGTGATAGCAAACTCAGTGCTGAAAGTTTTTTCACCACAAATTCAATTGATTCAGACAGTTGAATTGATTTCCTTTAAAAATTCTCATCAGAAATGCCAAAGCACAAGTTTTCATTCCAAATAGTTACACAATATCACTTTCTGGCTGGAAAAAAAAAAAAAAATTAACACATTTTACATCAAGAAGTAAATTCCACACTGTATTTTTAACTCTATACAAATTCTCTTCTAAACATTCTCACAGGTAACAGTTACCAGTATGTATTACATCAGTTACCAGTACTGTGCAGTAACTACTGTCAATTTGTATTCAGTGTTACTTGGGTAGAGCCATATGAAAATGCCTGGTAGGAATGCATTTTGCAGGACTTGCTCATGAGCAAAACAGAGTAGCCCAAAGAGCAAAATTTCAAAATGATACTGTTTTAAAATCTGCCTATTTACAGAAACAGGCTCTGAAAATATAACATTCAATTCTAATATTCAAATAAAAAATATATTGCTATTAAGAGACTGTGTCCTTTTAATATTTGATAAATCTTTCACCTAGATAAAAATTCTGCCAAAATGAATCACCCTGTCACACAAGGTATTCGTAACAGTAACACATAAAAATCCTCCCCAGTTGTTCCACTAAAGACATTAGCCCAAATAAACTTCTTAAGTCAGATTTCGAGGCACACTGTACAAGCTTATAGGACAAAACCAGGTGCAATCTTAATGTTATGTTTTGGTGCCTCTCATTATGCCTCATACAGGCTTTGACTCTTAGTCAAGGCACCATGGAAGATAGGATGAATTATAACCGGCTACTGGACAGAAGCAAATGTAAGAAAATTATGAAAGCGCTTATTCACATCAGGCTCTGTCACTTTGGCCAGTTCATTTTAGTATCCTTGACAGAAAATTTAGGTGCAATATTTTTAACTCAGCTTTGATGTTACACAGATTTTTAGGAAATAGGGTTATAAATACAGTTTTTATCTGTTTGTGTAAAGTTGTGTTTGTATAAAACATTAGGTACTGAGGTGAATCAAATCACCTCTTCTCTGGCAGGCTCACTTCCAAAAAGCTACTTACTTTGATATCACAGAAGAGGGAGGCAACAAGAGCAAAGAAAAGGAAGGTCAAACATGCCTTCTGTTAATAGGTACAATGTAGACTGGTACATGACTCATCAAACAGGCACTCCACAGCAAGGTATTTTTTTCCCCATCATATTTACTTCCTTTAAGAGCTTCTCGAGGTTTCTGTAGTAGTCTGTCCGTACAGGTTTAGAAAGAAAACAGTACTGGGGCAAATAATTTATCTTTTCATATACAGCATTCATGATGCACTCAGTAAATGTAACAATATGGCCCACAGTTTGGTGCACAACAGACTGAGATGCAGACTGGATGAGTGGACAAGTGGCCACTACATCTCCACCTCCTACCTGAGGAGGTAAAGCCTTGGGACCTCGCCCTCCTTTCCAGGAAAGCTGATCAGAAGTCCATGCAGCTCAGGAAATCTTTGAAAAAGATTACATCAGCCTAAATCATACCTCCTATTGCCTACACCTGCAGACCAGAACAACAGCCCAAAATAAAGTTCTCCTCTTCCTTGAGTATGCAATACCAGAACAGTCACACAGGGCACTGGTCACTTCTCATTTCTCCCACAGCATTAAACTGCTCTGTTCCCACAAGCCTGGAAACCTCCTATAGCAACACTAGTAGCAGGATCAGTAATATTGACAGTGAACATGATACACAGAAAAGAGGAGGCAGCACCTTCATCTTGAAGGTTGTACAGGACAGTTCAGAAAAATATAAAATGCTACAATATAAACATTTGTATTTATGCAAAAAAACACAACTAAAAGCAACAGTCACTGGACTCCTGCTAAAAGCACTGACACCACAATGGTGCTTTACTACCAGCGACACTTTTTATAGTTATGCCATAAATTATCTATTTCATTTATTCACCGAAATTTGTAAAAGATAACCCATCATCTTTGTGCTCCTTGCATAAATGCACAGTGTAACAGTTTAGGTATTTATATTTGGATTAAGAATGTTACTGCTTAATGTGTAACTGAAATGATTAATGTTTAAACAGTACATTTCTTCCAGTTGTCAAGTTATTATTAAAGGCAACTTGCAAATATTCCACGTAAAAATGACAACCAAAAAGCTGGTGCTCACAAATGACTGAAGTTTTTTTTCAAGCACTCAGCGTTTTGAACTCACTCATCTTCTTGGGCCTTTGTGTCTTTCCTCTTTTAAATCACCCAGAGCTTTATATTACTGCTCTCTTTTCTTGGATGATACAGAGACAATAGCGGTATCACTCATATTGTCCACATTAAAGTAAGTAGCTAAACAGGAATCATTCATCAAGGAGCATGATAAAGAATTTTTCCAAAGCTGGCACTTGGAACAGTGAGCACATCTTTCTTCACTTAAGTATTTTTAAATACCAGGAGGTGATCTTTAAAGTAAGTTACATTCAACCTGTGGTATTCTTTCACAGTACCACAGATGCTAGGCTACTTCCCATTCTCAGCAAAAGGGGAATTACCAAAGGAACTTGAGGAATGTAAGTGGAAGGTTAGTGACGCACTACGTGTGGGGTCTATTTCCCTCTTTCACCCTATCTGCAGTATTTACACCGGCTCAGTGTGCAATGCCTACACCAAGCAGAGGAGAACCAGAAGACTGCATGACTGGACAAAGCAAGAGTTGCATCCTTAAGTCAGATCTCAAAGTTTTCTATGCTAAGTCCCATTAGCCCAAGAAATGCAATCAGCCCTCACCACACACTGCGAAGCAGCCAGATACGTCCTTTCTTTCAAACCTTCAAATGCGTAAGATACATAGCTACCGCAAAGGTAATCCCAGCCACTTCTGAGGAGCTAACTACTTGGTTAAAGTTGAGCTTATCTTTAAATGCGAAGCATGTGTGTAAATCTTACCAGAATCAGGATTCTAGTCTTTATTAGAACTCACATGGTTAAGAAAAAACAAAATATTTTTTTAGTAATTTGAATAGTTACTACAAAAATAAATAATAAAACCAAAAGAAAAAGAATGTAAAGAGTGAAAAAAACAAAAGGTGGGAAAAGGAGGTAAGGAAACATAAGCTAATAATGTGACACCAAGCAATTCTAGACTTACTAACGGAGTGCATCACTGCCTATGAGACACCAGTCAGATAATGCCTTACACTGCACAAAGATTTTGAGTAGTTAAGCAAAGGAGAAATCATAGAGATTATAGTAAACTGACTGAACATTTTACAAATCGTTGTTTCACGTAGGCACAAAATGCCAAACAGGTCATAAAAAAAATTCTGAATCTTGTCCTCTGGCACAATTATGACTGTAACAAAGCACTTCATTTTCATCACTTGTGCCTACACAAAGCACAGCCCTTCCCCAAGCTTTAGCCCTTTGCCAATTATGTTCTTTGAGCATGCAAAATCAGATCTTTCTGAAGACTTACTACACAAAGTCCTTCTCTTTAAAAAAAGAGAAGCCCCCCAAATTGGACAATTTTTACACAGGTGTACAGAAGAACTTAGAGAAAGAGATCAGATTGTAAGACTAGTTGCACCATCAGTTCAAATTGCCTGACACTGACTATTATATGCTCTTACTGTCAAAGCTTTGTTTTTGTTTAATTGTTGGACTGACATTTATTAAATATATGCCTTTCACAAGCTACCCTGGAGCAGGAGGGCAATGAGACAAAATGCACCTTTTCCTGATACAAAAACAAGAAGAAATCAGAGCCTCAACTAATCTTTACAGACGTAGACCATACCAGCAAAAGACGGTGTAATGTGCCAGTGAAACAGTGAAAAGTTGAAAAATGCTTTCCTCTATATTTATTCCCTCAAAAGAAGATGTGAAAATTAATTATTTTAAGATTATATTGGTAGAAAGCCCTAATACTCCAAGAAGTTTTGTTTTAATGCATCCTGATCTCATTACCATTACATGGACAGTAGACAGATACAAAAGTTGAAGGAAGTTGAAAGTCTTTAAAGGACTGCTGCTATGATTTTTAGATTTGGATAAAAGCTGGTTAAAGCTGCAGATCCTCACATGATCTTATTAAGCATTTAGCTAGAAATGACCAATAAGCAAAGACTTTGTAAAATCTGGAACAGAAATCGTGTTCAGATCATCTTTTGACAATACTATTTTAAAAACAGAGGTGCAAGGATACTTACCACATGCCAAGGAGCTATCCTCTTCTACGGTCTTATTATAGACCCAATCCTCCCTTCTCCAGCGTATAACACCACTATCTTCACAGTCCTCCGATTGCTTTATATTTGCTTTATCCCACATTCTGAACATGTAGAGCTCCCCAGTCATACCCAGGTTAGGTGACACAGATGTACCTGGCAGCTTTGAGCAGCCAAGTAAGAACTGCCCTTTTCCAGGGAGATTAACTTTCCCAGTTATTTTTTTGTTCACTTTTTTTGTTCCATTTACAAATACCTTCATCTCCTCATCTTCACTTTTCCACTGGATACATATGTCATTCCAAGTGCTGTCACCAAGTCTTGCTGTCGTATGTATTTGGTTTCCAAACAACCATATCCTCAATTTACCATGACCTCCTGTAAGTCCAAGATCATACTTGTTTGCAGAGACATTGCTGTGAGATGTTTCCTGGCTGTACACATACGCTGTCCAGGGACTGTTTGAGGAATATAGCTTGAGTTGCACACAGACAATGAATTCTTTCAAGGGATGCAGAGAAATTCTTGGTGACATACGCCAGGGATCTTCACATGCAGTCTTAAAGACAGCTTTATATTGTCCTAGGAAATCCTCCTGATCTAAATAAAGAAAAGGTGATTTGTAAAATTATTTTGTTTTTCAAAAGGATCATCTATATGAATGTTATTCTTCCATATAATACTGTTCCTAGGCATTTACCCAGGAGTTTTCAAAGCAACACATTGAGAAAGAATCTTGTATCCTTCTGTTTTGCTCTTTCTGTGGGGGGGAATCAGCATATTTGGAGGCAGCCAATAAAGCCTAGTTGCTCATGACAGCTTTGAAGTAAAACTCATGCACAAGACAAAGTAGGTCCATGTGGCTCTCTAAGGCAGCACTTAAATGACAAGTGGGAGGACAAAAGAGAATCATAGAATCGTAGAATGGTTTGTATTGGAAGCAACCTCAAAAAATCATCAAGTTCCAAACCCTCTGCCATGGCCAAGGACAACCCCCACTAGACTACGTTGCTCAAAGCCCCATCCAGCCCACCTGTAAATCTAAGCTCTTTGGAGCTGACTCTTCTTTTGGGGAAAATCACACATTCCAATCACACAATCATAACCATGATTATTTGCTTTATGGTGCACCCATTAGCAACAAAATAAATCCAAACTAAAAAAAAAAATTCCTACCACAAAATGGAGCTACAGAAAAATGAAGCAGCCTAGTAGATGCCCAGCCAGTGCAAGAGTGCACACTACTGTCATCTTTAAGGAGGCATTTATTTATCAATACATGCAGAGCTTTTATGTACCATCCAGAAGAGGTACATTAATCATGACTGGCCAGGGTTGGACAGCAGGAAAAGATCGAGGAACAAAGGATGAAAGCTTTTCCATTAGCTGTGAAAAGACAAATTTCTGGGCAACTTGGATTAGGTTTTTTTTTCCCAAGGTAGGTTACATTCACAGTCCTAGTTAGCTGTCAAGGTCACAGCCAACTCTTCTGTGATGTTCTCAACCAATCACAGCACCAGCTTTCCACAGGCCAATTCTGAATCAGGAACGTATTCAGCTTTTCTGCCTCTTGACCACAGGGCTCTCAAATTTCTTTTTCAATAGCAAAAAATGAAAAACAGGAGAAAGCTACTAACTTCCAAGTGCAGCTTGATAGGTACAAGCTACCAGAGAAAGTCTGAAACACAAAATATATCAATCCAGTTTCATGGAAAATCATTGATAACTTTTCTTGTTGCATACTACAACTTTTGAGACTCCCTTTGTGATGCTAACTAGCAGAAACCTGTGGGCATCTTTCACACCCTGAATCATTCCTTAAGTTCAACATACATCATGAAAGTGCCATACAAGGCTATAGATCAAACAAAAAACTCTCAGAATACAGTATGAACTAGGTGAAAATCCTAACTATCAGACAGTGGACTTTGAACGGCGAGGTAATGCTCAGCATCGTTCTACAGCAATGGAGAAGAAAAACATGCTTGAACCAACAGCAAGCAGTAGAACTACCTCCTCCTTGTCCAACAATAAAGCATGAACACACTCATTCAGTTTAGCCATTTGTCACTGCCTAACAGCCAAAATCTGGTATACTCATTCAAGAACAGTTCAGGATGAAAACTTATTTTTAAAAATAATTTTAAAACATGATTTAAAAGCTGGAGTGAGGAAGATTGAGCAAGATATGGAAGTGCCACAGAAGTGGAGATTTTTCAATGCAGACTCAAATGTACCTACCCTTTTCAGTAAAAAGTTTACTGTGATTAAAATAGGTTTGCTACCTTCCAGTTTGGACAGATCATGGGGAAATTTGATTTTAGAAAGGAAATAGCTAGTTAGATACACAGGTATATGCCAACACCTCCGACAGTCTCTCCAAAGAAAAATAACTGTTCAAGTCCTTCATTATTAAGTAGGAATTATGCTGAAGGCTTTGAAAGTTTTGATGCAGCTGCTGTTCCTTGGAGAACATACATCAGAAGTACACTTGCATGACTCATATACCCTCCAAAATTCCTTTAAGCAATCTTGAAGATGTAGAGATGGTCAAATTGGCCAGTTAAAAAAGTCTCCTGACATAACCTGAAGTCACTGTTGACTTCTCAGACTGAAAGATTAGACATCCATTCCTGAGCAAAAATGTGAATCAAAACTTGAACTGCGATCAGCAGACTTGATTTTGGACGTAAACAATTTCTGTTTATGTGTCAAGAATGAACTAATTAAAGGGCTGCAAAATCCTATTAGATTCTTTAGGGGAGCTGACACTACAAAGTTGCCAAGGGAGCCAAAGCAGACATAAACTTGCAGGTGGAAACAGTCTTAAGGCAGGTAACCAACACAAATGATTCAGAATGAGCTCAGTTCTGATGATGATTGTCCTAGTCTGCTTTGTATTATTCAAAATGACTGGTATTGATCGGTATGCAAGGTCTGATAAATTAATTTAAACTAACAAAAGAGTTTACTACCCTTCTGGAAACAGGCAAGCATGGCCCAGTGCCAGACTTAAGAGCAGTGTCAAAGTTAAGAGAACAGACACCAATACTATCTGAATAGTTACAAGAAATGCTCATAAAATTTATGTGGTTGGTCTACTCAAAGGAAGCTGAAAAGCAGAATTGAAATCATAACCATAGTCAGAAAATGCTCTTTGCTGTTCCAAGCAGAGTACATGCACTAGAGCTTTAAATTAGTTAGAAATTATCACCTTGGTGAAATCTGTTTGATAGTGACAAGCTTTTGTGTCTGCACAATCTGGCTTTTAACCAGTAACAGCAACAGTCATTAACTTCTATGCAAGTGTTTGCGACCTGTAACACATTTGGCTTGCTACAGTCCATTAAAATGACATCTCAAGAATCTTGTACCTTAATGTATTCTGCCTAGAGCTCATAACTGTTCTTTATAAGAAGTTTAAAACTCCAAACTTTTTACACATGCGTCACTTGATCCTGCTGAATGTTTTGGAAATCTCAAGTCAACAATTGCTTCTTCAAAATGCACTTCATCCCTCCTTTTCATTCACAGTTGTATCTGGACATCTGGGGATAAACTACACCACATTATCCAGAGTGTCCTAGACATTGGAAAGAATACAGGCAGTTCTTTTCTCTTCATATTACCCAAAGAACATAAACATACTTTGCACCACAGATGAGAACTGAGCAGAGATGCTGCTGACAGTGCTAACAGCCTAAAATAACAAACAAACAGAAAAAGGTGGAGCAATAAATAAACCCTTGGATCAGTTCAGATTTTCTTGAAGGATTACTGACACTTGCAAGTGATACACAGGTGAAAGACTGAATCCCTCTTTACTTGCTTCCTCAGAATTCTAGATGCAGTTGAATTTTCCTTGGAAAAAATCTTGTATGACATCTGCCCATCTGCTCAGCAACACTGTCCTTTTAACTATTTAAAGTACATGAGGTTAAAACCTCACTAACAAAATCTCAAATTCTGTCTCAATAAAATCTTCATTTTATGAAAATTAGTACATTTGGAGAATTAGAATCACAATTAGTTTAGTCTGTAAACCTATGAAATTTCATAGCTAGTACGTTATCATTAAGCAGGCATACGTAATAAGTACATTTGAACTGCAAGAAACTCTAAAGTAAAACAACTTGGTATGACACAGGAACCAGTTTCTAAAATTAGCCATTAAGTATATGGCAAAAAAACACTTCTAATTTTTTTAATATTCCATGCACACTACTAACACAATAAATGCATTACACACTATTGACACAAGCAAGTTTTACAAATGACAAGCACTGTTAACTGTCCCAGCTGAGGCCCAGAGTAGCGACAGACTTGTATCTGCCAGCTTACAGAATACCCATGAATAAAACACAAATTGCTGATTCTATTGTACCTCATACAAAAGCATCACCATATCAGTTACCCAATTTGTTACAAGAACCTTATGAATTTATTTTTCATTTATTGTTATATAAAGAGTACAGACTGCTAAATTCAAATACATCATTTCTGTTACATGTTTTTGGACATTACCACTTTTTCCTAGCCTTCTTCAGATCCGTAACCAAAAGCAATGCAGATTTTCTATGCAATAAATAGAGTGAAGCTCAAAGGATCTTGAGGTGTTTGTGTAAGAGCAGTGTAAAAGATTTAAGAACACATTCTTAAAATAGTGACGCTTCCTGTTCAAAAAAATACCAAGAAAGTAATTTGCCTTCTTATTATGTATTGAGTTTACATTCTGTCCTCATCCATAGTCAAAAAGAAGTTACTACTGATGATGTTTTATGAAAATTATAGAGTTTATATATCCAAAGGGCTAAACACCAGTTGTTTCATTTCTTGATAATGGCAGTTTTTCCTCTTAATTTCAACAGAGCAAAAACTTGCCTGTTATGAATATATTCAAAAGTCCTATTCATCAGGACTAATTCTTTCTTTTTGGAGTACCAACGCTGTATAAATCAGGAAAAAATTGTCTTACCTTTGCTTGCTGTGGCCAGGAGCAAATGAAGTAAAAGGACTGTTAGAACAATCCCGAATCTCAAGAAAATGTCCTGTATTCTGCCAACATAGCAGTGCTGTTTTCCCCAGGCAACCATTCTAGAAGAAAAAATAAGTAAATAAACCACAGAGACAAGAAGAAGTGCAGGTTTGTAATATTATGACAAATTATGTTTCCAACCCAAAAGCATAAATCTTTTCAACTCTGTTATACTACTGGGTATACACCACACAGCAATGCAGAAATACTCTGTGTATTTCCAAGTCACCAAGAAAGAGCGAGCTGTTTGCCAAAAGGCAAAAAAAGCCCACCAAAACTAACAAAAAAAAACCCCACTCAACCTCTAATTCTCCAAAGACTCATAAATACATCAGAGCATGGCCATGACTCCTTACAGAAATAAGGCTTTCAACATTTGAAAAACAAAGAACAAATTAACACACACACACAAATACCCACTCAAAAGCAGCCAGAGGGCAAGCTTAGAAAGCTTGTCCAAAAGGTTAACGAAACCTCAGTAAGTATATAGAAAGCATATCTTCAGTCACTTCCCTGCATGTTCTACCACCTGACATTTTAAGAGCAACACTGTGAACTCCTAAGGAAGAGACAAGAATTTTGATTCTCAATCCTTATCTCATTCTCAAGGCAAGAAGCTACTGCAAAAAAAAATTAGAAATGCCACAGGTCACTGTGAGCAGCAAGTCCACCAAGAGTTATCATGAAAACCTGATTTGTCCTTATTTCTTCCTGGTGATGGTTGCCTAAAGTGAGTAACAGGACATAGTAGTGGAAAAGAACATGACCGTTACTATAAAAGATAATGTTCTTCAAAAATATATACTTCTTAGAAAAGGTACATCTGAATATTTTGCGTGCTGAAAGAAACATTAAGTGAAACGTGCTTTTTGCATGTATTATTTCTTAAATAAGAAGTTTTAGGGATACATAGTTACAAGTGATTCTATAATTGATTCTTGAAACAAATGCAAAGCAGTAAATTTTATGTATTGTTTAATTTATCAGCTTTATGGTAGACCTGAGTATTCTGCATGGCACCAGAAATTTAACTTTGCCATTACAAGTTTGGTGCATGTATGAGTGTACTGGTCAGCACTCACACTACTCTCAAATTTTACTGTATTTTTGTACATGCTGTATCAGGCTGCAATAGGTTCCCATCTTTCCAGGGACTGTTAATTGTGAACTCTTTCAGGAGTTATAGATTTGTGTTAAGGTTAGAACTACAATTTATTTTTTGCAAGCCTTCACATTAGTGTAAATATTTATAAGCATAAAATGGTTACTATGAGCTGAACTCTCCCAAGGAAGTGCTAGAGGAATAAACTGAGAAACAGTGAAGGTGCTAGGTAATTTGACATTTTGGAATACGATTAAATGTACATGCAAGCAAATGATACACACATAATAACCTAACACAGAAGATATTAAGCAAAGATTTTCAGTAATTACACAGTACATGATATTTCTAGCAGAAAAACAAGATCATACTGATTGCACTGAAACACCAATCTGGATGATCACACATACTGCTTCCACTTTGCAGATCCTGGATGCTACACTTAAAAATTAAATGCACTAAGGAAATAACAGTCCAATTGTGGTAACATTATGAATGACATCTGCATGGGTGCTGCAGATGTTAACCAGCAGGAAGAGAGGGTATTGACAAAAGGAATACAAAAATCAAGCATACTAAAGCTGAGAGAAATCGAAGCAATGGACACTGCTAATACACAAAATCCTATGCAGGAGAAGACCAAAACCAAACCAAAACAACTTTAAAAAGCAAGAAATGTCAAAGGTGGGCTAGGTCTCTAAAGGTTCACAGGAAACATATACAAAACCGCCTTTCAGCTTGATTCGTTTGAATGCTTAAAAATAATGTATTAATAAAGTTATTCGGTCACTAAAGTAAGTAGCAGAATTACATTAATTAGCCTAAGAACCTGAAAATGAAAACCATCACACTTAAATGTATTTGACAATTTCAAGGATTGAAGCATCTACAGTGTAATTTACTAGGGTTAACAGAGATGCCCATCCAAAGGCTGTTTCCTTTCTTTGCTTTCTCACATTGCCCATTCTAGTCTCAAATTAAGTAATTTCCAAGGAAAACCAAGTTGCACATCTATTCCTCCATTTTATGGAGAAATTTCTGCTTTTGTACAGTAACCATCTATCCATAGTTATGGACTTAGACAGCAAATCAAACAGAAATTCCAGCATTTCACTCTTGCCTCTACTACCTATACACCAAGAGTTGAATAGTGAGTGCGATGGAGCCCAGAAACACTCAGTAGCACCCACACGTTTAGGCATCAATGTCGGTAAGTACTGAGGCAAACTGCTTGCTCAGTGTCACATGCAATACTGCTTCACAATGCTCCTACATTCCCTGCATTTAGTTTCCTTCTTAAGCCTCAGTTCTGCAGATATACCCATGAAATGAGCTGCCTAGGACAAAGGTTTTCTCCCATAACATCAAGTGTGCCTTCTATTTGGTCTGGTAGACCTCAGTAGACAGTCATGTTAGTGCCTCATCCACCAGAAGTAACAACTGCATTCCAAGAATTTAAATTTGAGGGCAGGAGCCAAGAAATTCCTGGTTTTGACACCAGCTCTGCCTGAGTACTATGCAGCCCTAACAAGTCGAATAGACCTTACTCTAACTCAAACCTTCCAGAGTTAGCTTTGCTAGTGTTTGTCCACTGTGTAAATGAAAAGGATGTAATAAATACTTTCAGCACATCTCCCCTCTGGGGTTTTTTTTCATCCCCTTTGGGTTTTTTTTGACATTGTTCTCACTTCCTGAGATGGGCCTGGCAAAGACAAATGGGGACAGAAGCAGAGCTTGTTGTTGACAGAATACAGTCACATCAAGAACTCTGAAGCTATTCAAAGCTATAAATGCAGATTAATGGTCCCAGAGACAGCAATAAAATCCAGATAGCAGGAAAGTGAGCAAACATATAAAGCAAAATCCTGACACAGTCAAAGCAAACTTGACTTTTTGCAAGACTTTGGACATTTATATTAGCTCAAGTTTTTTTCCACATAAAAAATAAAATTAAAAGAGTTAAACAATGCTGTTCAGACAGCACAAAAGAAAAAGATGCTGCTACATTTGATAGATTTTTTTAAAAAATATTTTTTAAAGAAAAACCAAGATGTAAAATATTATTTCACTATATTAATTGAAATGAAGATCATAAGATACATTCCAAAACATTTGGAAACTATGTTTCTCTTAAACTTACTTAAGCTCTTCTTTACATTGGAATTCTAAAGCTCTAATCTTAATAACGGTCCTGAAAAATAATGTAATTGTAAATATATAGTTGTGGACATTATAAAATTAGGCATAAGAGATTTTATTAATTTTGTTCATTTGTTACATGAATATTTTTATTCTTCATTACCACAGATAAATACAGCATAAGTCAGAGTGCCCAGCATGAATCTGCATAGTTCTTGCAGTAGGATGAAGAAATTTCACCTGTAAATCGAGCAGATCTAATCAAGTACAACAGCTACCGGGCACAATTACCAAGCCACCCAAGTGTGGGAAAGAATTCTATGCACAGACTACAGGTAAAGATGTACCTGGCTGTGTCTTTACTTCTCACTTAATATTCTCAAACAACAATTAAGTCACTTTTCTTTACAAAGAGCTAACTGTCTGAAGTAGAAGAGAAAATAAGCAGTTCCTTTTCTTTATGGTCAGTGGCTTACATGGAAATTCAGAAAACTCAAAGTAAGGGCTCAGATGTAAATCTGTTCCCTCTTGTTTGATCTCCGTGAAGAGTGCTCTGTTTTGACCAGCGACAATCTCCTAGCATTGGTACCAAGGTTTCACAAGATTTCATACCATGTCATTAATTTGCAAGTGCAACTAGGATTGATAGAACTTTTCTTAAAACAAATGAAAAAATGTACTTTGAAAAATCAGATGTTTATTTTATAAGTTGTGTTACACATGTTGCAGTTCTGCATTAACATCACATTCTCTAGAAATCCAAGGTTACTGGAAACAAAGACAGGAATATGGTACCAAGAGAAGTCTGTATTCTTATAATTAGTATTAATTAGCTTTTATTTTATTTTACTTTATTTTACTATTTTTTGATGGAATTGTGCTCCAACACAATGGGAGTTTTACTTTATGTTGGAAATCATGACCCAAAGCAATCAGTCACTGACTTCTAACTATGTTGTGTACTGCTGCACTTCAAATTGTTTTGTTCAAGTCACACTTATTTCATTCATAGTCTTTGGGCCTCATTCTATTTTTGTAGTTATATCCTATTAAAATCTTGGATTATAATTTCCCAAATGTATAGAATTTACTGCTGAGGATTAGGGTAATAACGACTGGTAAGCATCTAACTTGTTCTATCCAGCATTATTCAAATCTATATGTGGTGATAAAAGGCAGAAAAGATCTAGAGAAACATCAAACTGTCCAGGTATGAGAACTTCTTGGTGCCTTGAATTACTTTCAGAAACATAAGACTAGACTTCTTCCACCAACCCTTTATATTTTCCAGACTGGAACCAAAATGTGGCAACATTTCTATGTTATTTTTAAATTTTGGCTGAAGCAGGTTAGATGTAATAGGGAGGACACTTACGTTGGAAAGTCTTATGTCACTGTGAATTTTGGCAAATACAATATTCACTGACTTAACAGCAGAAGTACCACCACTGATTTAAAAATGCTGTTCATGGGGGGTTTTTAAATGCGTCTTTCAAAAAAAAAAGTAATATAATTTTTACTGCCTGATAATAGCTTGGTTTTCATTCATTTTCTCCAGTGTTTATCCAAGGCTGTAAAAACAGGCATACTGTGTTCTGCAAAATTTAGCCACTCTATGTAGAACACCAACTTTTTCTAAAACTACAATGGTAACGTCTGGAGCCATCTCAATGACCTTCCAAACATGTCCTCCTGACATAAATGTTTACTGTCTTCAGAGATATTAATTATTTTACTTTTTTAATAAGTTGGCTTACATAGAGCAACAAGCCACTTAGTTACAGACACCAGTCTTCTGCAGAACTCATAGCTCATTGGTTCAGTTTTTACCAGAAATAAACAGGAGGAAAAACTCTGAGAAATCCATTGTTTTGTTTAGTCTTTCAGCTGCTGCACGATACTGGTATTAGAAAGTTTTTTTGTACTTGGTACTATAACAAAGACCAGACTGTGTAAGCCAAGGTCTGCTCTCAGTTCAACTAAAAGATCTCCCCTTAGATTAGTGTGTAAGCTTAATGATTAAGGTTTATATAAGTGGATTCATGAGTGTAATACACTATTGGATGGCTCTCTGTTGCAGACCTCAGTGCCAAAAAGCACTTCACTTTTAGTACTTAATTCTCTCTTACAGTAACTTGTGTCACTGTGTAGTGCAAAAATGGAACAGAGGACAATTTCAAGCAAGTCTTTGTTCCCTCTTATCCAGTTTGGCAATGTTTCACCTCCTCATATCCAGCAGTCACCTGGGAGATGAGCAAGAGGCCTCTTTCTAGCTCTTATAAATAAGTTCTACACTATCCAGGAAATCCTCTTTTGCATTGTGTATTCCCTCAAGAGAACAGCATTATCCATGCACTCTATTAAATATTCTAAAGCAAACTAAAAAGCTGTTCAGTGAAAATACCTGAGCAGGTTTCCATTTTAAAGCATTTACAAATTACTGATGAAGCATAAGAAACACAGATGTACTAAAGCAGTTACGTATTACTTCAACTACAGGCAGGTTATTTACTTTTTCATTAATAACACTTTGAGTTACGGAGGTATACAGATTTCAGGGGGGAGGGGGAATAAGTGTTCTGCAGAGTAGAAGATTGAAAGTACAACAAAGACTAAATTGAAGTTGGCACATAAAAAAAAAAAAGATTAAAGGAATGCTAGACAGGCACCTTGAGCTATGTAAAAGGGATGAGGAAGGGTGTACAAAGATGTAAGCATAGAAAAGTAGACAAAGTTTTGCAAAACCTTTATGTCTGGTAACAGGAACTAAATTTGATTCAGAGAGAGACAGTGAAGGACAAAGACTTTTCTAAAGCTGGAATATTCAAACCAGTGAACAACGTGAGTAGGCTGCAAGGAATCAAGTGAGGACCAGGCATGCCAGAAAGATGACTGTTCAGCTCATGCTTTCAATTTTCCTACTTCTCAAAAATGAGACCTGAAAGTCTATTTCATCTTACTGTAAAATGGAGGGGAGAAAAGAAAAAGAAATTACTGGTTTTGCTTAACTGGCACTTTCCTTCCCCACTCTCATTTCCATGCTCTCTTGGCTCGAACAGCAGCATCTTAAGTTAAAAGTCTTAAAAAAGAAATTATATTGTGATTTCATCCTAAACTTCATTTTATGGACTTAACAGGTCTCTTGGATCTTCCACTTGGAGTTGTTAAAATTTCTCTGTAAGCTAAGCAGCACAATACTTGGTGGAAGTTTCTATTTGTGGTTTGAGGTTTTTTTCTTTTAAACAGTCTCTCGGATTGTTTTAATCAACAGTCCAGTGACCAGAATTAATAATTTGTACCAAAGAAATAAAGCTCATCAGATCTGAAAGATGGATGTACTGAAGCAAGCATCTTCCAGAGCCCCACTACAACTCTGATTAGAAATATGGCATCACTACCCTATATAGCCTAAGGAAATACAGTTGCTTTGACACCTTAGTTTTCACATGAGGTAAATATTTGGGGGTCATCTATTAAGGTGTTACATCAGAACAGTGTTCTGGGCATCTTTTAGCACTGGTCCTCCTTAGGGTACAATGTAATTCTATGAAGTAGAGGGGAAAGGAGATGGCATCATTGCCAGGACAAGACCCATGATCAGTCACCAGGGAAAGAAGAGGCGGCAAAGTTCTGATCAGAGTGCATGTTAGATTAATACAACTGAAACAAGTTAGTCAATAGCAATCATTCTTAAATACTTGAAAGTGGTCACACAAGCAAGTAGATGACTTCAAAGCAACTTGAGAAAAATTTATTTAAACAATGTCATTTCTGTGTGTAGCACCCATGAATATATCAGCTCAGAAAATTTACTTCGTACAACTAAACTCCACATGGTTTCTTTCACCATCACCACCTCTATTTAAAAAATAAAATTATTAGATTTCTTACAAATAAACCAGCCTAACCACAATGCTAACTTGCTGAAACATAGATAAGGGGGAAAAAAAGCAAGCTCTGTTAATTCAAAGTTATATGAATACTTGGACTACAGTATGAATAAGTAATGATGGAATGAAGTCCCCCAGCCTTCAACACATGAAGTGACAAGTATTATTAGAAACAGCTTATGTGCATAATCAATCTGGTGCAAAAGAAACAAAAATATTCAAAGTCTGGTTGGGAACTCAGAAATTAAATGTGGAATTTGGCAACATTCAGAATTAGGCTTGCCCAGACGTCTAATAAATCCAGGCAGAGAGCCACAGTTTTTTTTTTTTTTCTCTAAAGAATATAAAAGGGATTTTTAGAAGAACATTTAAAACACTAAAAGCATAAGTAAAAAGACGTTAGGTTTTGTTACCTGTGCACAATAACGTTTCCATAATCAGCATACTCACTTTACTCATTTTCTTCCTAGCTCTACCATTTCTAAATGTGTTACCTCTTAGCAAACGCAACTTCTGGCAAACCTACTGATGGATCTCTTAAGCCTTAACTCTTCAACAATTTCTTTAAGGAACACCATAAACTCAAACCTACAGTGCTTAATTTGTGAGTGGTTGCTCTCTTCTGGCAACTGTCACCTGAGGTACTCATGTCATGCAAATTTCAGAAAACAGTAACAATGTGACAAATTGTAGTAATTTCTTCTAAATTCTACAGTTAAAAAGTATATCAAGTAGACTGGAGAACATTTATTTCTTTTCCATACACTGTTTCATTTAATACAGTTCTCTTTTAAAGCAAATAAAAATAAGTAAACCACGTTATAAACTACAGTTTTTCTCTGAGATGTTAAGAACACTGTATTACAGTAGCCAGCACATGAAGATCTAGAAGAGAAGAACAAAATCACTGTATTAATAAGGCACTAGCTGAAAAACAGCTGTTGTGTCAAACAATAATTAGATTTCTGGGCTAAAATGCTCATCTATAAAAGAAAAACAGACAATGCTGAGGCTGGAAGTTTAGCTGCCAAATACACTTCTAAAATCTTGTATCAATTCCACTACATATTACCTGCAGTAAAACTGTCCTGAAGTTGATATAAGTAACACTCACAGGTTGAGCACCTGTGGTATTCAAGATGATGGCAGTTCACAGCTAGAGACAAATCCATGTGACTCATGCAGGGAGGAGGCTTGAGATTGATTGTTTTGTGTCTTTGATTTAATGTTAACTACAAAGGATTCTTTGTCCATCCTGAACAACAATATATTTCCAAGATATTTTGGCACAAAAGGAATGCAGGACTCCCAGATAACTGAGTCCTGATGATTACTGTATAGTGACACAAGCTGATTTTTTCATAGAGCAAGTATAGGTTCTTTCCAAATTGTAATTCCACCAGGAATTTATGACTGGAAAGAATAAGATGCTCATAATCATAAGCACCTATCTAATAAACATGAAATGATTCACCCTGCTCCCTTCTTGTTCACAAGCTGAGTAGCATCTACTAGTGTCCTGCAATAAATCAGTATTCTCTGAATCCATGCATCTGAAAAAAAGCAAAGCTTCTAAATGAACCTAGATACAATAATGCTCCTAAATGTACCACTTATCAGAAAACTAACATTTCAGGCCAAATAGCAAGTCTTATTCATGCCAATTCTTCTCACTGAAGTCAGTGAGATTAATTGTATGAGGTGCCCTGATTTTGGCCTTCAAATAATCTAACCTAGTATTCCCCTGAAAACATAAAATTCCAAACTCAAGTGTAGTGATCAGTTTTAATGTTATACTGTTTGCAAAGGCCAGTGACAGTGTTACATATTAAGCACTAAGAATTGTCCAAATTTAACAACAGTTATTCTCTCATGAAGTCCAAAACTTTCTCAATCTGCCAACATTCTTCAGTTCTAGTGGAAGACCTGACTAAGAGCATTCACAGCACAAAAACTTGATAATGTGAATTTAGTCCTTTCTCTCTCTCTAGCTGGCTCTAATTTTCTGCTGATGCATTAGAAATAGAAGTTTATCATTAAATTTGGAAGGCACTGAACAGAAAAAAATGTGCTCATAAGCTCCCATCTAATCTACAGAATGAAATTAAGACACTAAAGTAATATTAATAACATTAGTTCACTTGGTATCTGACTGCCACAGCAGAAATAAAATAGTACTAGCTTGCAGTGTAAGTAGAAAATTTTGTGGCTTCAAAGTTTGTGAGCAAACTTTGTTTACACACAATTTCTTTCCAGCATCTTCTTTCAAGGCATTTCATTGTAGAGATTTTCTTGATCAACACTATAAGTGTGCTTCGTTAGTGAAGACGAGTACTTGGAGACTCTCCTAAGCAAAGACCTGTTTTCTCTTCTTTAGTTTAATTCAACAAATGCATTTCCCATCACCCAGCAGAGGACCAAATCTTGTTTGCTTCCCCCACGCAGTATACAGAGGTATACTTTCCAGTTTAGGAAGGAATGACTAAAGCGGCAAACTTAAAGCTTAAGAACAGGAATATTAACTTGCATCTTGTGATGATGATGTACACTGATAGCCCATGCAAGCAAAAGGAAGAAATATATTTTGAGTAGAGACAAGTAACGCCAGCTTTACCTTTTCAGCATGAATGTCAAGCTAAATAGCTTGCTTTGGGACCAAATAACACTTAGATCAGCATTCCTGAGATTGTAAACTCTGTTTTGGCTCATACTGAAGCTTATTTTACCAGACTTTCAGCATTACTGTGACTAATTTCATGTAAGACAAAAGCAGCCTGGGCTTGTACAATTACACATTTAATATGCGAGGTAGGCATGCCTTTAGAAGGCCAGTGAATTAGTTTACAAACATTTCATCAACATTTCCACACAAATTAATGCAGGACAACGCACAGTGAAAGCATCAGAGTTCAGTGCTGTTATAAAGACGTGTAAATAAATATAAAAAAACCCTGTTATAAAGCCAGACAGGAAAGGATGCTTTCAGTACACCGAACTTTCCCCACTTGGCCAGCGTAAGGTGATAAGGCAAAAATCAGACCAAAAAAAAAACCAAATTCAAAACAATTACTGTGCCCAAGTGACTGAAGAAATTTTACTTTCGGTGATACAGGATATCTTGCAGAAGGAAGAAGCAGCAAAAACTTCTGAGCTGAACATATTCTCCCTACCCATCCCCTCAGAAAACGTGTGTGAAAAATGCCTGACCCAGCCTAGAAGTACAGTCCCAAGGAGACGCTCCTTATTGCAAACCGCGTTCAAACCCCACTGACGCATCCCTCAGACCCATCCACTTTTTAAGGTGATTCAACGTACCTGGCAAGAAGCGCGGTGCCCTTACCGGACCAGCTCAGAAACGCGTCGCCCGCCCGTCCCCTCAGCCGTGGCCTCACACCCGGCCGCCAGTCCCAACGGCCACCAACAGCCGCCAACGGCCCCCAACCGCCGGCAGCGCGCGGCCTCGGCCCTGCCGGCGGGATCTCCCCTCAGCCTCCTCCCGACCCCGCCGGGAGGCGCTTCGCTTGGCCGGGCGAAACTCGCGGGTGAGACGGGATGAAGCGGGGAGGGAGCCCCCGACCTGCCCTCCTCCGCAAGCACCGCGGCAGCTTTCCCGCTCGACCCTTCTGCCTTCACCCCGGCCGTCCCCCGACGGCGAGGGTGGGCGGCAAAGCCCATCCGAGGCGAGCCGCCGCACCTCTGCCGGGAGAGCCGCTCACCTCAGCCCGGCAATGCGGGGCGACTCCCACCTTCGCCCGTTCCTCCTCGCCCTCGACAGCCCGCCACCTCCGGCTGCTTTTCCTCCCACCAGCCGCTTACCTGGCCCCGGGGTACTGCCCGTCCCGTCTCGTCCCGGCCGCCGCCTCACCGCGCTGCCCGCTCCACACTGGACGAAAGAGACGCGGCGGCCGTCCCCAGCAGCTGGGGCA
>VXBW01000477.1:1310896-1369094 GCA_013400375.1 Thinocorus orbignyianus
ATACGACAGACCCGGGGAGGGGGTTGCATTCCCTGAGTGGGCACCGTGTTCAGCCTTAACGCGGCCTTTGATTTTTTCTTGTTTATCTTACTTCACTTTAAAACAGACTTAACTACACTAAGCCAGGCTTGAGAGACTTGGGGTTGTTCTGCCTGGAGAAGGCTCCACGTTGACCTTAATAGCAGCATTCCAGTACCTGAAGAGGGCCTACAGGAGAGATGGGGAGGGACTCTTTGTCCGGGAATGTAGTGATAAGATGAGGGGGAAAGGTTTTAAACCGAGCGGTTTAGATTAGATACTAGAAAGAAGTTCTTTGCTGTGAGGGTGGTGAGGCACTGGCACAGGTTGCCCAGAGAAGTTGTGGATGCCCCATCCCTGGAAGTGTTTAAGGCCAGGCTGGATGGGGCTTTGAGCAACCTGCTCTAGTGGGAGGTGTCCCTGCCCATGGCAGAGGGGTTGGAACTTGATGATCTTTAAGGTCCCTTCCAACTCTAACCATTCTATGATACTATAAACCTTAAAGCAAATGTCATTTTCCAGAATTAGCAGCCTACATTCTATTTCAAAATAAGTATCTTTAGTCAGTTCAGGTTATTGATGGTGTAAACAAACTTCACAGCCATCAGGAGCTGCAAGATGCAACTATAGCCCTCCTCTTCCTTCTTCGTTTGGGATGATGCATATTCTAAAAATGCAACACTGTAAATGATTTTGCTTTTTTCCCCCCAATTGCTTAATGCAGCAAAATGTTGAGGAACTGCTCTCTGCATGTGGGCTGGAGCTTTGGCCACTAGGCACAGCCAAGAAGAGCCTGGCTCCAGAGCATAGCTGGGGAAAGCAGTTCAAACTGGACATCCTGAGAGGAAGACTGGGAGCTTTAGAAGAAACTCTTCTCATTGTCACTGAGAGTAAGACAGGGATGAATTCTACAAATTCCACAAATTCCACAAATTCCACAGGCAATAGGTCTTCTTGAGGATGCAAGGTGTGATGAGTCCATGTAATGAGCAAGATTTCATAGAAAAATACTTGTGAAAAAGAGCTGGGATTGGATGAAGATGCTTGTTTTCTTTTGCTTAAATCAATGGTGCCTTAGATGCTCTGGAGCCAGCATCTAGTGGAACACAAGAATAGTTCTTTTGCAGTTTTTCAGCTGGGAAAAAACATGAGGCATTTATCTTTATCTGCCTTGATTAGTGGAATATCTTTGACTTCCTCAAACTTTTAAGTACCCCAGATGGTGTTCTCTTCCTAGTTTATACCACCTGTGAGAGTTAGGTCTCCTTCACTTCTGATCTGAATGTCTGAGGTCAATCAAGAAGCAAAGAAAAATTGTCCTGAAGTTAATGCTAGGGGTGTGATAGATGAGAATATTGTTCATCTATGAAAAGACACCTGGTGGTTCTACATCAGGGTTCTTTTGACACATCCACAGACAGTATGCTTTACCAATGTGGCTTAGCGGCGTCTCAACATAAAGACTAAGGCTTTTTTTTTTTTGGGTGTATATGGTTGGACTTGATGATCTCAGAGGACCCTTCCAACCTTCCAGCTGTGAAAATTCTGCGATTTGATGTGAATGATGTTGGAAACTGAAACCAAACTACTTACCCCTGGACATGTTACATGTTCGTAGTAAAGGGTTAGTAAGCTTATTGTGTTGCTTGCTGTATGAATAGTTAGCAGTGTAGGGACATATGGAGGTCTGCCTCTGTCCACCCAGCACCTCTGACAAATGGCATGTTCTTTTGGATAAAACCAAGCACCAAAATGTAACTGCATGCAAAGGAATTACTTCAAGATACCTATTCCCATTCCACTCTGGACAAGTTTGTTTATTAGGAGAAAATACTGCAATTTACAAAAGAAAAACACTCAATTTATATCTGCAATTGTTTATTTAGATTGTGTATTGCATACAACTGAGTAATGTCCAGTAACATACTGAAAAACTAAATAGGATTGATTATTAATGACCTAGGAACTACAACTAAGTAAAGAACTTAATTCCCAAAGTGCATTTTTTGTAGCTGTGCTCAGCTGGAAAAGTCCCTGAAATCTATGTATATTTATTCAGATACCAGTATGCCCGTTATACAGTTGTAGGACTACGCTGGATCTGGCCAGTGTCTCATGCAAACCAAAGGCAAACTCCTCTGCACTTACCAAGAAAATCTAGATTATAGCAAGTCTGAGGAACAAGCATGGGTAACTGCATGATAAAGAATTTCTCAGTCACATTAGTTTTGTCATATTTTTGAGAAAATGCCAAAAGAGGGGGTTATCTTAATTCAGATTGCTCAATGCCTCCTTTATTGTGTGCTTGTGCAATACCAAACACTGTCTCAGTAGGAATGGCAGGTGGCATATGCAGGTTTAAGAGGAGGATACTCCCTTGGAGAGAAGGAGGCAAATTGTGTGTCCCCAGGCAAAATTATTAAATAGCATCTTGAATAAAGCTAATAGTCCCTGGAGCTGGAAGACTGTCCAGGAATTTGCTGATCAAAATGCAACTAATTTGGAAATGGGAGCATGGGTGCCATAAACTGGTGTTGATATAAATTTGGCTGTGTGTCCTCCTAGTAGAGAAATAATGGATTTTGACAGTTCAAGCATTTTGTTTTCACCTGTGTTCAATAGGATTGAATATAGAAACTCCAACACTGACTCCAACAAAGCCAGTGCCTAAATTCTCATTAACTTCACCTTAAACAGAATTTCATATTGTGCTTCTAACTGATTTGAGATTTCTTATTATTTTTCTTTACATTCTTTTTCTCTTTTTTTGTGTGTATGTCTACAGATGTTTCCTAGGAAGATAAGACATTACTGTGACATATTGCAGTATTCATTTCACGTTTATAATTTATGTATCCAAATGGGGCTTGGGACTTGTTCTAATGATGTAATTCATGTCTCAGTAGGAAAAAGCACAAGTAATTGACAAAAGAAAGGAGTGGGGGGAGGTGGTGGGAGAGGTGAGGTCTGTTTGCCCTCTGATTTATGCTGTGAAGGGAGGAGGCTGTTGTTTCACAAAGGTGCTTGACAGAACAGGCTTGTCCCGTGCCTGCTTCTGTTAGGGGAAGTTAGGGGAATGACTGTTTCAATGAATCACATTAACGTAACAGCATTTATGTCAAATCTACTCTATTTCAAAACACAGCAAAAAGACCTTCTGATAATTCCCATGGCTCTTGATTTTCTGGAGGTTTGTCTTCATTGCCACGTTACAGGTTTCTGTGAACACCAGAAGCTCACTGGAAGTACCAAGAGGCGATTAAAATGGTTACACTTCTCTGTCTGATATATAAATATAGCCACCCCCAAAAATCACTCCTGTTCTATAATCTCATGGCCTAGTTATGAATCATGTAAATTACAGATTATTAGGTAAATAATAGGTTAGAATTTTTTAAAAACTGATGATAACACTGAGGATTAAATAAAATCATCTATTAGTCTTTCAGCCTTTTTTTTTTTTTCTTCTTTCAGAGTTCCAAAGATGTAAACAAGTGAGCAATCTTAGGATAAGGAAATGAAACAGAGTAGCTGTCATGCTGAAAGGAGTTAAACATATTGAGGGAGGAGGATCTTAAATCTAATCTTAAAACTGCACATTTAGCACAAAGTTGAGAGCTTGATTTGTGAAAAAGAGGGTGCCTCTATTCAAAATTTGTGCCCGACCAACACAAGAGTCTTTGGAGTAGATATACCTATCTAATGTTCTAATAGAATAGCAACTTATTAATATTCTTCTGTCAGAAAGTAGCATATAGGCGTGTATACCATGAGCGCAGTGTTTGCTGAATGTTAACTGAGCCAATATGTAAAAGAAATCTCTTAGATATGTAATCAGTAAATAAGGAGGTTTAGTCTATCCAGCTGTGATTTTACACATGTTGTCAAATACTAAGTACAATACCTAGGGTAAGGTTTTCTTTTGACTGTTGCAATTTCTTCATAAAAAAAAAAGATATATATGGTATCTTCTCTGCTAAAGGTCCAGGAAGGATATTAAAATACTACTACTAATAATAATTATTATGTCTCTGTGGTTAACTGTTAAGCCTCAGCTGGCCAAAGAAATATGCATTTCACTAGTTTTTAAAAGGAAGCTTGTTTAGAAAGTGGTGTTATGTATCATTACTGATGACACGTTATATATATGTTTACCTGGTTTTTGGCCCTACTGAATGCATGTTGTAGGTCCTCCTGCTCACAGACACACAGCCGTGCCGATTCAGACTGTATTCAAGATCAGTGTTCCTATTGCATTTGCATTCCAAAATAGGATAAAGGTGGGAGGCAATTTGTTAGGTACCCAGGCCGAAAGAAAAGAGAAATCTTCAATGCTGTTTTGTTTAGCAAAATTTCATGCTACTTACACAAAGAGTGGGTGGTTATATGTAGCAGCAGGACAAGCATCCTGCTCTGTTGGGTGATCCGCCCTTGAGTACTTCAACCTCTGCCTACATTTTCACACAACGCTCCATTTTCTGGAGTTGCAAGCCTTCGTTATTAGCTGTTGGAGTTAAAAGTGAGTGAAGCACGAACTGAAATGCAAGAAATTCCATTTAAACATAAGAAAAAACTTCTTTATGGTGAGGACATCAAACACTGGAGCATGTTGCCCAGAGAGGCTATGGAGTTGCCGTCTCTGGAGATATTTGAAAGATGTCTGGTTATGGTCCTGGGAAACCTGCTGTGGCAGCCTGTGCTCTGAGGAGGAGGTTAGACTAGATGATCTCCAGTGGTGCCCTCCAGCCTCAGCAAGTCTGTGATGCTGTGAAAGCTGCTGCTAATACGCTGCTTTCCCTCGGTATAAAAATACATTTTTGGCCAAGGAAAGAACGATAAACCTCAAATTGTAAAAAACTTGAAGGTGACGAAAGACTTGCTTACCCCAAAGCCCAGACCAAGGTGCTAATTAACATTATGGGAAACTACAAAGAAGAGTTGCCAGGGAAAGCAGTTCTGAAAAGAACACCTGGAAAGGACTGTAAAACCTTTCAATTCTCTATTTATGGCACTCACTCTCTTTAAATCGTATCAACATTTGTATTTCCATTAAACAAACATTTGAAAGGACTTGTAACTTGTCCATTAAAAATGAGTCTGTGTGGATCTTGGCAGGCAAATTCTCGTTCTGGGAACCTTTTGTATTTTTGCTTTTTCTTTTTTGAAAACTTAATTTGCAAAAAAGCTGTGTTAATTTCTGAAAGTTTACACTGATTCTAGTGATTCCACATGGAATGCTCTTGTCTAATAAGACCCATGAACTGTTAAAATGAATTCAAGGGGTTTACAATACCCCTGTTGCTTTCCATGTCTATGTAACTTGTAAAGGAACAGAGAAGGATCATTTTTTTATCCGTGAACACTTTTGCAGTGTATGGTCTGTAATGTGTATCTTTCACATACTAGGGAAAGGATTTTAGCTTTCATGCCAAGACCTTTCCTCCCTGACAACACTAATTTTTCTCCTTTTCCTGAGGAAAATTTGCTTTCATAGTTGTCCTGTCTAAACTCTGTTCTTGGCTTTGCTGGATCTTTTAAACAAAGTACATGCATCTCAGCTGTAAAATAGTAGGTAGATGGAGGCAGGCAGAGTAAAATGTGAGATGCCATCATGTTTTGAGGGTGAGCGAGGAAGGTGACCTGCTTTTGATGTATCAGGGGAGAGGAAATTTACTTCCCCCAGTTTAAATCTGTAATTTATTCCCCTGTTTTTCAGTGTTAAACTCTGCCCGCGCTTTACAGCAAGTGATCAAATCGGGGAGTATGGGGACATCTTGGCCAACTATTACAGTGCTTCTGGAAGACCTTTCTGCTGAAGTTTCAACTCCTATGATTTTAATGCCACAGCCCATATGCCTTTCCAGCCTCATCCATTTTTTTCAATCTTTTTGTGGTTTAGAAGTGAGGAAAGTAGTTCGTAAAAGGTCAACTAATCCATGCTACCTCTGATTTTACACCAACATAAATCTGTTTTGTAAGTTTCTTTTTAATCCTACTAGAACTTTTGGAAGGAAAACTAGAGTTTGAAAACTCTGCGGCTCAGAAGAACCCTTCTTCCATGGCTCTGTCTGGACTGCAGGAGTGCGTCCGTATGGAAGTTACAAAACTGGCTGGTAATACTGCTGTTCTGTAGCAGGATAAAGGCAAGGGAGATACCTGGCTTTCCAAAGAGATCAGTGTATATAGACTTTATGATAAATTACTTCTGAGGTGAAGACTGGAATTTCAAGTACTCTTCAAGTGGCAGCTTCTGGAACAGGCCTTGTGCAGCTAGGCAACCTGCAACAAGTCAGCTACGTTTTAACAATCCTTACATCTGGTTGGAAATAAATACTATGCATGGTAAGAGCCATCACATAAGATACGGCTACTTATCTTCAACTGGAATTCATTGAAATCACCAGTGGCACATTGAATACCTAATGGAAAAGGACAATAAAATGGTAGACAGCAATCTGGTTGCTCATCTATAGACCAGAGATAATATTTCAACCTTTTTTCTGTATACGTCAGTTGTTTATACTAAGCAGCTTTTTATTTAATCGTTATCGGTTAAAATGTTAACAGCAATGCTAATATGTCATTCTTGGTGGTGCCAGAAAGCTCTTTGGCTGAGTGAACCACAGGAGTTTTAATAAACCTCAGCACTGCCATTAGTTGTAATTTGACTGATATTCTGAATGCTCTGTGCAGAAAATCTGCTTCTTGTTTCTACCTAGGTCAAATGATTTGCAATATTAAATATTAAACAACCTATAATACTGGATGATTGAGATAAAAAAAGAAGTGCATAAAGCCTCAAGTGCCAGGAAATTAATGTTTTCTTTTACCCTCATGTGCCTTTCTCAAATAGTTTGGAATGTAGTCTTAAAAGTACTAGATCTTTCACAAAACTTGTTTTCATATTGAAAAAATAGTTTTTCCACCTGGAATAACTCAACTGAATAAAACATGGTTTTATAATAGAAGCTATTACATGTTGTGTTATGATAGAGGGGAATCTTTTTGGTTTAAAGTATTACAACTTTTTGACTGTAGAGCTTTTTTGTACTGAATCCCTTAACAATTACTTTTGGTCTTGACTCTTCCTCTTCCAGGCTTCTTTGCTATTTCCCCTGTTTTTCAGATACTCTGTGTGTTTATCTAGATTGAAAGCCTCAATTGGGATAAGCCCAGTGAAGCTCTGTGGAGCTTAAGGGAGTAACACCTCTGAAAGAAAACTGTCAGTCTGATTCTAGACCATTCTGTCTTTTGTGCAAATATTTTTCTACTCCTGAAGCTTTACTTGCTCCTATTGCTTGCTTACATTATTTATTACATTGTGTTCTTAACCACTTTCCATATCTCCAGTTTGCTCTTATATTCCCGCTTCCAACCCACCCTGTTTTGGTATTTAGATAAATGCAGTAGTTTGGCCAGCTGTGGAAAACAGGATTGTACTCCCCTAAATCCAGTTTTGCAGAAATAGAACTCACTTTGATGTTGAATTTGGCACACGTGCTAATTATTTTCCTGAAATCAAATGGGCATTTTACTGAGCATTTGGGTCCTTACTTTTGTATCTGTTACACTTGGGGGAATCCTTTCTTTGTCTTTCACAACATCTTTAAACTCAGCAAAATTCTCCTTGAGGCAAGGAGTCATATACCTATACATCATATTATAAAAAATATGATACTGCTATTTCTTCATACTAAAGTGCAACTTTAAGCTTTCAGTTTAGGTTAACTTTGTTTTATGAGCAGAGAAAATAATAAGGTACTCAGAAGAAAGTAATGTTTGTGTTTTACCATCCACCTTGCCACAGTGGCAAACAAACTCATAGACAAACTAGAACTGTCTCTTCTTGTGAAGTTATTAGAACATACAGATTTAGAGAAAACAAAGTCAAATTTTTTCCTAATTTTATGCAACCCCAAATTTTGCTTCAAAGCTCTTTAATTTTGTTTTGTTTCAATGTTCTGCTTACATTTTTTCAAGTCATTGCTCAGTTCTGGTAGCTTTGAGACCAGGCAAATGAAATATGGAGAAGAGTGGTGGCATTGGATTTGCAGGGCAGAAAAGTTAAATTGAAACCATCATAACTGATGTGTCAATATGATATGTTAACTGTCTTTTATAAATTTTGTTTTGCCAAGTTTCCCTCTTTGTAGTCCCTAAACTTGTTTTGGGGAAGAGGAGGGAGAAAAGGTTGGCGGTGTTTCTTGTTTAGTTTTCTTTCCTGTGCATTATTTTTTATCACCTTCAAATTTAGCATGGCTCTGACACAAATTTGGATGTCATATTTTCTGAAATATATTACCTCCAATATTAGAATTTATCAAGGTCCTGAATCTTTACAAACAATAGCATATACATTTCAAGTATAATTCATTACTGTTCAAAAGACCAGGGGAAAGTCTACACGTAGTATGGGGAGCTAAACGCCTGTTTTGAGGGATTAGTTATTATTTAAGTGTTTACTAGGTTTTGTGCAAATCTTCTGAACGTAGGTGAAATTCATTCCTTGTATTTGCATTTTGGATGTAGAATTGGACTAGTCCTGTCTTTTGGAATGGGGGTACACATTGCTTAGGCTAGTATTTGATGACTGCCTTGGGTACTTCACATATTCAAAGACATCTAAGTCTGACTTTTAACCACAGAAACCCAACTTATACGTGACTTTATTTTTAGGATCTTTTCTGTATGATAGGTTATTTTCTCTAAATTAGCTCATTCTTTGGTTACTGCACTGATTATAGATTAATTTTTGAAAAGAGGCAATATACCCTTCACTGTTGTTGACAGGACTTTGTTCTGCCTTTCAGGAAAGGTCCAATGGTGGTCCCTTGTTCCTCCAGCAAAGTATTGAGTAGAGACTTCCTTATGCCTCTTTGTAGTAATCTCTTTGATTTGCCAAAGAATCACCAAAGTCTTGAGAACAGTTTTTTTTACCCCTCTTTATTCAGAAAGGTCCATTCAAAGGGAAGTGGGCCTAGAAAGGTACTAGGTTCCTGGGTCAGCAAAATGCCCATGGTTGTGGCCACAAAAGCAAATAAATAAATAAATGGGACAAAATGTGATGGTGTTACATGTCTAAAAATAATATTGCCAAACAAAGTTAATAACTAGCTGAGGTCATCACATCAGCTGACACATGGAACATGCTTCAATAAGATACAGTTTTCCTGAGTTTGGCATACGGATAGCTGCTTGGAGCAGACCAGAAAGGATATAACAGTGGTCTTCATTTTTCCAAGAATACTGTGGAATAAAAGGATAGTACAATGAAAAATAAGGAAGAATATGGATGTTTCCATTCAGACAGTAGAATTTAAATTTATTTTCTCAGTAGTTGTGTTTGGTTTTAAATTTTTAATTATTCTTAAATTCATTGCACACTGAGATTCGTGTATGATCTTTAGGGACCATATATGACATTTCATGAGATCTGGTCTCGGCAGAAATTTTCCACCAGTAACATAAGGGCTAAACATACACCTTGCAGTAACTTCAGAAAAGTCATATTTGCAAAGTTTTCTGGCAGTATAGTCTTGGGTACCTTGAATCCTATTTATCTGCTAAGTTTTTACTTAGCCATGTATTAGTTGTGGTTTCTTTGTTTGCTGTTAAACACATTTTTAATTTTATTCAATGATTTAGTACATTAAAATGTTACCTTACAGAAATATTTCCATTTCAAAATAATTAGTTCTATTAAATTAATGACAAATTTAACTAAATTAATTAAATTAATGACTAGCTTTTTAAAATATTAACTTAGGTTTATGAAGCTCAGCCAAACCAACTGCAAGGTCCTGCACCTAGGTAACGGCAATCCCAAGCAGGTCAGGCAGAAAATGGACTGAGGGCAGCCTTAAGGAGGACTTGGGGGTGTTGGTTGATGAGAAGCTCAACATGAGCTGGCATTGCACGCTGGCAGCCCAGAAAGCCAACAACATGCCAGGCTACATAAAATAATTGTGGCCAGCACGTTCAGGGAGGTGATTCTCCCCCTCTACTCTGCTCTGGTGAGACCCCACTTGGAGTACTGTGTCCACCTCTGGAGTTCTCAAAACAGGAAGGACATGGGCCGGTTGGAACAGGTCCAGCAGAGGGTCACAAAGATGATCAGAAGGCTGGAGCACCTCTCCTGTGAGGACAGGCTGAGAGAGTCAGGATTGTTCCACCTGGGGAAGTCTCCAGGGAGACCTTATAGCAGCCTTCCAGTACTTGAAGGGGCCTACAGGAGAGCTGAGGAGGGGCTCTTTATCAGGCAATGTAGCGATAAGACAAGGGGGAAAGGTTTTAAATTGAAAGCGGGCATATTTAGATTAGATATCAGGAAGAAATTCTTTACTGTGAGGGTGGTGAGGCAGTGGAACAGATTTCCCAGAGAAGTTGTGGATGCCCCATCCCTGGAAGTGTTCAAGGCCAGGCTGGATGGGGCTTTGAGCAACCTCCTCTAGTGGGAGGTGCCCCTGCCCATGGCAGGGGGTATGATTCTATGGCATCTACAGACAGTTGTCTTCAAGATTTGTCTTTCATTATATTAAAACATTTAAAGCTGAATAATTTGTTTGCAAATTTATGACATTTGCAAGGTAATTTCTGGGGTCTTATAGTTGCAAAGACTGTAATGGACATAATAAGTGTAAGAATGATTAATGTCACTAAGGGCAAGGTAAGCCAGAAATAATAGTGAGCATCTGGTGTGTGTTTCTCTCTGCTGTGTCTGTGCAGCTCTCGAGTTCCATGTTTTGCAGTGCTGTGAAGTGAGAATGCAGTCTGAGTTGCAGTAAAAATACTTAAGAAGTGGCAGGATATTGTAAAAGAAAACAGCATGTAGTGGGTTGGCCTTCTCCAGCTGCCAGGCACCCACCCAGCCGTTCTCTCATTCCCCCTCCTCAGCAGGATGGGGAAAAGATATGATGAAAAGGCTCTTGGTCAAGATAAAGGCCAGGACATCAGTTACTGATTACTATCACAGGCAAAATGGACTTGACTTGGGAAAAGTTAGTTTAATGCCAAGTAACACAGAGTTAGATGGTGAGAAACAAATGAAAAACAGAAAACACCTTCCTCCCACCTCCTGCTTTCCCAGGCTCAAGTCTGCTTCCCAACTCCTCTCCCTCCTCCCCACAGTCTGCTTCCCAACTCCTCTCCCTCCTCCCCGCAAGAGGTGTAGGGGGGTGGAGCATGGGCCTTGTGGTCAGTTCAGAACAAGTCTCTGCTGCTCTGTTCTCCTCACGCTTTTCCCTGCTTTGGCATGGGTCTTCTCCATGGGCTACAGTCCTTCAGGATAAACCTGCCTCAGCATGGGTCCACTATGGGACACAGTTCCTGTCAGTAGAACTTGCTCCACTGTGGTCTTCCCATGGGCTGCCATACCTTCAGGATATATCCACCACCATGGACAACAGTGTGGATATCTGGTCCACTTCGACCCTCTCCGTGGGCTGCAGGGAAATACCTCCTCCACTGTGACCTTCTCCAGGGGCTACAGGGGAGTCTCTGGTCTCTGCTCTGGCAGAGATCTCCTCACAGAGGCCGCCCTGCAGCACCCTACCACCACCACCAAACCTTTGACACCAAGACTCAAGACCTCGCATTGAAGTTCAGTATTGCTTTTCAGGCAGTGGTCAATCAGAATTAGTTTTCTGAGCTCTGTGGAGTTTTGTTGCAGCACTGAACGAGGACAGGACAGACCCCAGACATCCTCTCATGAGAGACAGACATTTCAGCCTGCCACCCTAATGCCACAAATTGTTGCTGAAATGACCTTTTATGGCAATAAAATTCTTTCATAGACTAATGAAGCATTTTCACAAATTACCTAAGTTGAAAAGCATGATTTGCACATCCTAACTTGATGATTTTACCAATAAAACATTGGAAAATATTTTAACATCCAGAAATTATATTTTGCACAAAAAAATGTCCCTTTGTTTTTTGTAAAGCCTGAAAAAATGGCCACTTTTCTGCAAAGCTAATAAAGATGCATTTCTCTTAATTTAGTCAACTGTCTCTAATGCCCTTTTAAGTCAAATTTGCTCACACTTCAGATTTCTTTTATGTGTTTTGGCTCTCAAGTGTTCCATTAAAAATATAATTGGAGTTTAAAAGATGGAGCTATTGAAATATAAAGATGTTATCGAATTAAAGATAATGTAGATTCTTTAGGCCCTGGTAACTCATCTAATCCTGGTAGCAGATGTTTCAGCTCTGTCTTCAAGCTATTGTGATGTGACCAGGGGGACAAAAAGAGATTTCAAGCATTCCTGCATGACTGGTATTTGTCTTCATGGTTGATAGTTGGAAACAAAAAATCTTGAAGTGCTTATCTTAAGGTACAATAAAACTAGCAACAGAAAAGTAATTTACTGGGGAAAATGGAACTTGCTTCCTGGATTCTTCTTCTCACTTGCTTGGTGATATTACAGCTCTTGACTTGTAAATGTCTCTCCATGTGTAACATGTATTTAGTATATGATTATACGGTAATATTGTAATAATAGCCTGCAGTATACAGTCTCAATGCCTGATTCTTCTCTCAGTTTGCTTTTGTAAAAATGTAGATTTAACCTGAGTTACAGCCATAAAACATGTATTACTCCTTGTGTGAGGTATATGCAGTATTTAATAGCTACGTGGGTTTATGCTTATCTTTTAGGTATACGTATATGTGAACTATAAAGGATAGTAATCAGTGGGATTAAAGGTCTGATTTTTCTTTGATTGTATAGCATCATAAAAATAGAAATCAATCAACTTTTTCTGAAATGTAAAAAATGAAGTAAGTCTGTTTACATATGTATGTGACTACATATTCACCAAATTGAACTGAGAAGTACCCTTGAATTCTCAGCAAGTAGTTTACCTGAAAGCTTGCTTTTTTCTGAGAATTACTTTTTAATTTGATTTTTAACTACTTTCAATTTTTAGGTCACTATTATTCATAAGAAGTAAAATAAGAGTATCTGGTTGTCAGGTAATGGTATGTAGGCTTTTTTGGACAAATCCATTTCCCCGAAGTAATCTGACATACTGCTGGTGAAAGAAGGAAACAAGTCCATCTGTGTGTTACCACTGTGCGAGTGAAACACCCATGTCTTTGCTGGCTTAGGTCCATCAAATTGACATATATCCTCTGACTTCATTGTCAGAGCAAGCTGGATTATCATTCCAAATACTTCCGTGTATTGATAGCTTCAGATACCTGAGTTCTTTCTAGCGGTGTGCTAACAGTAAATGAGTGTATCTTGGTGTCATTCAAAGAGCAGGGGAGAAAATCACTTTCCAGTTCAGGCAGGTTCTGACAAGATCTTGTAACAGAGACATGAGAGAGAAAACGCTGAATGAGAGGTTACCCAAGCTACTCTGTGAATGGGCACTAAAGAGATGTGGGCCACCCAGCATCTACAGGTCTTGTTTCGACTTGTTAACAACAAACTATGAACTGAGTTCAGTTCAGAATTAGAAAAGGAAGTAAAATGTGTCCCAATCTCAGATCATCAGAGCGAATGGAGGAAGGATGATTCTCACTCCACAGACAATGAGCTACAAGGAAGCATGATTTACAGGAAACGTGTGGGGGAAACAATGAGTCTATTTGACCCTTTTGACTTCCAGCCCTGGATCTGGGTGTGAGAGCATTCTTCTCCTGTTATAATCCTTATTTCTCAGTGAACAAATTTTAAAAAAATAAATAAATAAAATAAAATTTTTAAAAAAGTACTTATTTGCTCTTTGTTGGTTAAAAATTTGCTGCCTTTCTGTGCCAAAATTTGACATATATTGAATCAGAGTTTTGACAGCTTTCACCAATCTGTCTCCCTGAATATTGCCCCCATCACTGAATTATTTGAGCAGTAAGGAAAATGAGAGGCTGGGAGCTAATACTGCTACTTTCAGCTACTACTTTGACTCTGACAAAGAATGAGAGATAATGACATTTTTGCAGATGATTAGAGACATAGCGGTTTGTTAGGATTAAATAAAATAGAATCACATCTGGATGGAAAAACTCTAAATGTTCTGGAGAAAGGTAAGAAGTATTTTAAAGAATGACTGTCAGAGATAAATCATGTTTTTAACTACAAAGCCTGGAAGTTCATCTGGGTTTATCTTAGTAAAAACTTTGTTGTTTAGCTTCAGAAACATTAAAAAATAAATGTGAGCTATTCTAATTTAGAAACTCCTGTGTCCCACAGGAACAGTCAGTTGGTATGAAGGGTAAGGAAGTTCTCATAAAGTTTTCTGCAGGGAAAAATAAGGAACGAACAGCCATACAATCGAGGAGTGTATACAAAATCTCTGTGGGTAAATTCACTGAGAAAGGCAAGTGTAAATTCCCCAGGCATACTGTACTGGCACCCTATTCTTGGATTTGCAGGCTAGTCATGCTTGATGCATCAAGAGTGCAGGATCAAGACATCTGCTGGTACCCCTTGAGTCATTATTCTTTGTGAAAGGATGCTAACAGCGAATGTCTGGATTTTCATCTACGAAACTGCATTTTGAATTGTAATAATATTATTGTTCCATAATAAATAACTCTGAAATTGCCAAATATACCGAGCTTCTTCAGCAAGAAACAGAGATATCCAATTATAAAAAAGACAAGAATTGTAAAGAAATTCAGTCCCTGCTCATGTGTGATGTAGAAGTCAACCTTAGCTGCTATAGATTCACATGACATCTAAGACAGGATAAGCCAGTGCACCACTGTCCTCTGCATTTCTCCAGTTGCCCATCTCCGTGGTCCCTTATTCCCTTTTCACACCATGTCCTGCTTCGTACCAGCACAGCTACTCGTGTGCTCACCCAGAGAAGCAGGGCTATTTGCAAGGGTGGCTTTCACCTGGGTTTGTCCTTCAGCCCAGGGGGTGAGGGACCACACGGGAGGCTTTCGCATGAAGAGAGGAGGATGGCTGTGGGGCAGGAGGAGCAGGGAGCAGCAGGGCTGGGAGTGAGGCAGGGCCACTCCTTTCAGTGGCAGTCTCGGCCCGAAGCGCTCATGGGACTGCTGTGTCAGTTACTGCAATCATTTCCTGTTCTAAATTTAGTGAAAGTGGTAACGCCAGATATCGCTGCTGACAAATCCCTCCCTTTTGAAATAACGAGCACCAAATGTGCAGCCAGTCAGACGCTTGTTGTTATATATTCAGATTGTATTGAGGGCTCAGCCACAGAAGCAGCCATGGTCTTAACAAGCCCGTGGCATTTATTTTCATTTCCTTTTTGGTGATGAAACTATCTTACGTCTTTCTCAGGGCATAGTGCTTATGTCCCAATATTTAGCATGCAGGATTTTTGTATGGAGATTCGCTTTAGAAGACATAAGATACCCTTTCAAAAAAGGGGTACAAATAAAACCCTGCATTCAGTTAATGCACGCGTGAGTGTTTGGAAGGTGGCTAAATTCCTAGTCCCATTTCTATGCCATACATCCCAAAAAAATAGTGCATAAATTACAAACCCTGTAAAAGACACCTGGGTACTGGGAAACTTTGTGATCGGCATGGGAGGAGATGTCAGGCGGGATCTAATGTCTGAATAGAACAAGTCTATTAATTTCTGGACATCCAAAAAAGCAGAACAAAACCTTTTTCTTTTTTTTTTTTTTCTTCTTTTTTTTTCTAGAAGACACGGGTGGTAGAAAAAAACATGCTTACGGTATCACAGTTTTTACTTCATCTCTTTCCACTTAGCATAGTTTTTTTCTGAGAAAGGGCAGGATTTGAGAGTGGGTTTATTCATTTGACTTCAGTGAAACAAAAGTGGAAGGAGAAAGCACATCTTGTTCCATGCTTCCTGTCTGAAGATACCTGGGCCTTGATTTGATTGCTCAAGTCAATGGTTCACAAAGTGACATTATAAATCAGTGAAGGCTTACCAGGCCATAATAAGAGGTTGGAAAATGTATATTGCTAGGTTAATAAGTTAAATATATTTTTGAATTAAAATATTTATGATAAAAGCACGTAAAGATTCATGATAATCTGAGCCTGTCTTTCAGTTTGTGGACACAGACATAGGAAAAATACTCATAGGAGACAATAGTTTCTTAGGGAGGTATTGAAAATGTTTTTTAAATCACAGTAAAATCACCCCACTGGACAGAGTATCTTTTTCAGGGGGTTCTCTTCTTTTCTTTAATCATCAGAATGCTTAAGCAATGACCAAGACCTTTCTCATCTTTTACCAGAGACTGTTTCCAGGAGCTCATTGTGTGTAGTGATGACCCGAGTCCTGCTAATTCTGGTCTGGACCCAAAGGATTCTGTTCCACTGTATTTGGTTAGATTGCAGTTCTGTGTGGATCTGTTTCTTGTTAAAGAAAGAAGTGGTTGGTTGGAAAACTTCTGTAAAACCTATTGTTATACATTTGAATCATCACATGCTCCTGGGAAGGTAAAGAGCAACGTTAGTTATGTATTTTCTCATGCACGGCCCTGCCCATGCAGTATGTACACAAGAAATGAAAAGCAGAAATGATTAAAGACAAGGAGCCACTGGGATAAGAAAAGCAAGTTAGGGCAAATCAGAGGCTAGAAGGCTACCTGAGATACGAAGGTTCTGGAGGAGACTTTCCCTTTACTCCCATGTTTGTAGTCCACAAAGTGTTGAACATTGGGTGGGGAGGGAAGTTACTGTGTCCTACTGTTTTTTCTACGGATGTCTCTTGGCTGTTTAACTAGAAACACGGTACTGGGAAACAAGTCAGTTCCCTATGAGAAGTACACTTCCCAGATGAGGCAGTCAGCGTACATATTGACGTCAAATGCTGGAAGAGAGCAAGGTCCTACTTCTGGAGAGAGACGAGAAGGTGTATGCTGAGACATACTCATGCTCACAAAGTTTAAGACCATGATCTGGTGTGGCAGGCCTGAATACAGAAGTCCAATGGGTACCCAGTGGGACTGGAACAGTTACCAAAGTTTTATAAAACCCACATAAAACTTCAGCATAAGGCTGCGTAAACACCTAGAATTCCTACACAGAAGATCTGCAGTCTGTATAAACTGGCCTAGTTTTTTCTTAAATAATAGGATCTTTATGTTTTGATCTCCTACTTGTCTCTTAAATTAAGAATTTTTAACAAGTTAATTTTGCAAGCTTTCTTCTCAATAACTGATGACAATTCCAAGGGGTATTGTGAAACTAACTTGGGATCTGCACAAAATACAAGCTAGTTTATTTCCAGTGTATTCCAATTATGACATCTTCTTGGCTCAGTAATGTCTAATGGTGCAAGATAACTTCTAACATTTTTTGAATAATTGGATGGTTTCACAATAGTATCTAAAGTCATCTGATTTTTCTTGGACAGCTGCCCATGATTTTTCAAATGACAGAATAATGACTTAACTGCAGATGTAATGTATGTTGCCTGCTTAGAAATTGTGTTCAAAATCTTGCTAAAACGCACCATCTTTACGGAGTTTTTAGGGGACCGGGGAAATTATGTTACATAGAAGGTAAGTTATCCCCCTTAGTAGAATTAATTCCTCCAGCAACACCAAGTCCCCAGGTATTTCTGCGATCACTCACACGTATTAGTCACAGAACGGGATGGTCAGCCTGATCCAGAGATGAAGCAGAACTGATTTTCAGTGTAAGAGTCACAAGAACGTTAAATGAGTTGAGCATTTTTGGTATTTCCACGCGGTAAACTATTCACTCTATCTTCTAAAATAAAACGTGCAGCATAATCACCTCGGGAATTTTTGCAGGGGCAACTAATATACTCTGCTGCACACCGATCTGACTTTTCAGCTCTGTATACCTGATATTAGGCATTTAAACTAAGGTGGATCTCTGAAATGGTGGATTATCCCTCTTGGCATTGACTTTCTCCCATGCAAAAAGAGGCTGTTTGACATCTAAATCCAGGCATGGATGGCTAAATCCATTCTGTTATAGGAAGATTAAGGATTTTTTATTCCTCCTGAGGGCCTTCAGGATTTTAGGGCTGAGAGGGGTTAAACTATCGAGCCCACAGAAGATTTCGATTCCATGAAGTCATTGGGTGCAACTAAAAAGAGAGATAACAAATCATGTGAGCTAGCTGAACATTATTTAAAACTGACTATAAGTAACGGTGAAACCACTAGATACATTTAAAGGCCTCTAATTAGTTTGGACGATGTGAAAAAAAGAAAAGAAAACAAAAGTTTGGTTTTATTCTCTTCTTTTAATCAATGAAAAAGTGAAGAGTGGTAAAATCAGACCTACTATTTCTGCAAGATGTGGTGCTCTGAAATAACTGTTTCAGTTACCCAACTACACATACATGTTGTTTAATAAATAAATAATCTTAAAATTAAAAGCATATTTTCATAATCTTACTCTTTTTTTGTTTGTTTGCTATTTTAAAAAATTCACCTAACGATCAAAGTGTTTAAAATTCGATTTAGGCACATTAATTTGATTTAATTTTTTATCTAAATGCACCTTAACAGAATTCAACGTTAACTAACTAGCACAGAAGGAATGTGTCACAGAAGATTTGTGGTAGTTTCTCTTCTGTGCACCACCAGCAGTTCTGACTGTAGAGGGGGCTACGAAGGTTGGCGGGCAGCTCAAAACAGGTGATTATTTTACAGAGCTTTAAACCCATTCTTCAATTCCTCCAATCTAGACATAATCATCACATTTTACCTAATTCCCATTATGGTCAACTGAGAAGATTGTACAGTTCCTTTTAGAAAAATTCCATGTACAGTTTCTCTGTTGATCTCTGCCAAAGTTTCCGACAACATCCAAGGAGGAAAAGCGTTTCATGGCTTATTATGATCACATCAGTGGAGTATTAGGGAAAGTGAGTGACTGATTTAACCTAGGGCTCGGCATGCCAGAATGCCGGAATTCTGACAGCTACAGCTTTTTACTAAATAATATGGTAGTTGCCAAAATGCTCTGCATGTTGAACAATCCCTTTCTAGCTGTTTAATTCCTAGCAAGTTACCAGCAGCGTCCATTACATACAGTAAAAAGCTTATAAAAAGAACTTTCCATTTCTAAAACTAAACGCATAAGTT
This sequence comes from Thinocorus orbignyianus, assembly GCA_013400375.1. NCBI lineage: Eukaryota > Metazoa > Chordata > Aves > Ciconiiformes > Thinocoridae > Thinocorus > Thinocorus orbignyianus. The sequence continues at coordinate 1,329,942 of VXBW01000477.1, forward strand.
TTGCAATATGATTAGGCTAAAGAAGCAAAGAATCCCATAATTACTGAAGGAAAATATTATCAGAGACTCTGTAGTGTTTTCTGGTTACCTCAGAATATGTAAATAAAAGCAGTGAGCCAACATAAAAATATTGAAACAAAACTGTTGTAATGTGAAGGAAAAACTATTACATGAGATCACAGACACTATAATTATCAAATCGTATTTACAATTTGAATGTACCAACTTCAGTTCTTGTTTCTCTACAGCCATTAAAATTTCTACGTCACAGACACAGCTGCAGAACTCCAGCCCTTCATTGATGTCAGGAGAGTGAGATTTCAACTACTCCATTGAACTGGGTATTTTACTGCAGAGCTTTTGAAATTAAATACGTAGTCAACGTTCAACTTTAATAATCGTGACATGTCCATTTCTTTTGGAACGATATGCACAAGAGAAGTAGTATAAGAGTGGAACCTCTGACATTTTCAGTGTTGGTGTGTCAGTTTTTTCATTCTAAATCCTTTCTTTGAGGGGTTTTTCAGTAAACTGTAACATTTGGCATAGAAGCTTTTAGCACCGGGGAGATTTTTTTTAAATAAATAAATATAAAAGTAATATGACTGTTCTATGTTACAGGACACAGAAAAAGAAAATAAGTCTGTGATTGCTACCTCCCCCGAGCTGATTGCCATGAAAAGAGCCCAGCTTTTAAAATGTTCTAAATCTCTCTGGCCTCTCATGTGGGCTAAGATATTTAAGAGTTGGAGAAAACAGAAAAGGATAAATGACAAGAGTAAAAGCAAATTGCTTTTGTAAAAAGCAGTGATTTCATATACTTGTAATAAATAAATGAATTGACTTATTCAACACGTACCCATGATTCAAAGTGAATCAACAGTTGATAAGGGCCCAGAGTCAGTGTATCATATCTGGGTTAGGAACATGTTTTGGAAAGCCTGGGGAGCCACGGTGGCCTCTGGGCTGCATTAGGGAGTGGCAGAGCAGAGCTCGCCGCCGGGCCCTGCAGCTGCATCTCATTCCGTTTTCCTTGGACCGTGCAGCTGCTGCCTTCACAAAAGTGAGCCCCAGGGTGTGGTGTCTCAGACCTTGGAAACTGTGGCCGGCCCACACACTCCTCCAACCAAATGAGACCTTTTCAACACCTACTTAGTGTCAGCTGGAGTCCTCCCTGGTGGCTTCGCCATCAGGATCCTGCACGCTCACCTCTGGGTCTGGGCTTGACTTCTGGCCAGGAGCGGCCTGAGAAGATGCCAACATCTTCTCGATGTTCTCTACAGCCAACATCTAGTGGGTGAGACAGACCAGCTCATGAACAGAGCTGAATAGGAGCCCATTAAAAAGTACACAGCTGTCAGAGGAGTGGCTTGAGCCAGCTGACCATGCACTGCGTAGTTGCTGCTGCCAATACCGGCTTTACGGTAGGAAATCACAGCCAGGGCAAAGGGGAAGGAAGGAACCATCCCCATCAAGCACAGCATGACCAGAGGCCGACTGGCTACATGATGAAATTCATCCGAGCTTTCCTAGCCTCACACAGAGCACCTCAGGAAAGGAACTCAGTGTACTTTGGTCTACAGTAACTGCAAAAACCAACTTTCAAAAGTCCACTGAAATGAGTGCATAAAAAAGCATCAGCAGTGCTTGTCTGGTTGAAGAAATCCAAAGACTAGGTTTTTTCCTTTTAAACCTTATTAATTGCTATGCCCAAATTATTATGTGGCATAGCACGGTTAGCAGCTTGGCATAAACATAAAAATAATGAGATGTCCTGTAGCCAAATAGACAGCAACAATAAATTATTGTAATAAAAATAATATTTGTCATAAATAATCAACAGTAAGGCCCAAGCTCACCATGGTCAAAGGAGTTTCAAATGCATTAGGGATCAGAAACTGAGTGCTGGGAAAACTGTTAAAAAGTTAACAGTTTGTGTTAAGGGGATTGAGGGAAAGTCCTTTTTACAGATTTGGTTTTTTCTCTACCCAGTCAGCCAAATGTGGAACAGGATGGCCCACAAAAACGTTGTACAAAGAATTTATTCCAGTGTTTCTTCAAATGCGCACATAAATGTGTCTGTTCAAGAAAAAATATTGCAGAGAACCCAGTACTCCAGCCAACAAATGCCCTAAGCCTATAACACTTTTATTCCATTTAGGCATGCATTCAACTGAAAATTTGAAAGAAAATAATTACCTCTTCTCTATGTTTTCAGGCCAACACGAGGAAATGAAAAGCTAACACACTGTAATGGAGTTGGGGATATGTGAAATTAAATATCAGTCTGGTTCCAGGAGAACTCATACACCATTCAGGCTTATGTACTCTTTAGGACTGACAGATTTATTTTCCAAATCTCTCTGGAAGGGGAGTGGGAAATCTTTTCACTTTGGGCTGGCCACTCAGTATAATATATGTAGCTTTCTGCTTATCATATGACCTTAGCCTATATCTGCTCAAGTCTTTCTTTGCCAGTTTTGCTTACCTTTAACGGTTTTTTATCTTAAGTTATAACTTGAGTGTTCCCCTGGGGCAGTTCTCATTCACCAGACACTATCACTAAGTCTTGTTAAGCACTACCTAATACAAAGGTAGGTGGCCATCGCCTGATACTTGAGCTGATGCATGAGCTGGGGACTGATGCTTGGATCAAGCTGGATGCTTGAACTGGTTAGTTAGACCAGCAGATTTTAGGCAGATCCCCTGCACTCCTGGTTAGATCAAGATGCAGCTCTCTCCCTGCCTGGGATTGCTCACACTCCCACTAAGCTAATTTAAGCAAATTGAGAGAACTGCTGGACTCTCGGGATACCGCTGTTACAGACGGTCCCAGCTACGAGGTTGTTGAGCTTACAAGGCTCACTTCGTTGCAAAACAATCTTCTTCCTACTTGTAATTAATAAGTTCACTGCGATCACTGTAAACATATTTTGCTATTTTTAGGCTTGTGCCAGAGAGTCTAGGAAATAAACTCCAGGATTGGTTTGTGGGTGGTTTTTTTTCAAGGAATATTTCATTTGAATATTGGCTCTTCACTATTAACGGTATGTGATTAGTCACATACGCCTAACAACATTTTCCAGTTGACTGTTCAGATGCCTGAGAGCTTTAAAATAGGAGAAGAAAGAAGGAGGATTTTCAAATACTGAACAACTGACTAAAGCAGTGTTCTTGAGTTTCTTATTGCTGTATATTAGAATATTTACTCTGTAAAACAAGACACTGCTTGGGCACCAGATTATCTTTAAAGTTACGTTCTGCTGTAAAATAAGTTTAAATTGCAGCCCAAATTACATAATTAATATGTTGATCATTTTACTCTCTGTAAAAAACGGGTTGTGTATGTTTTATAATGCACCAATACCCATGCTCTTTGTCTCTCCATCTGAGTGTGCACAGCCAACTTGGGTGTTCCCCGTTGAGATTCAATGGCTTGCTCATGTTGATTACACAATGACACATATTTCCACGGCTGTGGCTGGGTGCAGGTGCTAAGAGCGAGTTCTTGGTGTTTTGATTCTCGGGAGGATCTTCAGCAAATGAAGCATCTGTGGTTACATTTGTAATTATAAATCATGCAGTGAGATCATCGTAAGTCTCTTTGTTTTCATAATAACAGCGTGTAACATTTTAAAGCACATAGATTGTATACTGGAAAAACATTTGACAGGAAACATCCCAAGGTGAAGTGCCCTGAACATTTCTGAAGCACTAATTTTTATATATTTGGAAGCGGTTTTAAAGTCCTGACATCTTTTTAAAAGCAACTCCTTCACAGACTGTTTCCAACACTTTTCAAAGAAAGTGTACAAACTGCACTGCAAACAAAGGCATCACCTGAACTATGCACGAATGGCAGAATCTAAAGCATGAAAAATCTGTAACCACTTTACTGTTCTGTAATAAAAATCACTTTTTATTGGCATTACTAGCTTTCCTTCTTATTAAGGAAGTGGCAGTTTGTACACAGTACTGTTTGCTCTACATGATACAACTGGAAATAGTAAGCTAGTGGCTAAATATTTACTTATTGCATTCTTCCCCTATATGCTATTCATGAAGTCATGCGACTTGTATTTTTACATAGGAGGATGATCAATGATTAACCACAGGTTACATCAAATTCCCTGGACAATCCCACAGAGATTTCTGCAAAAAGGCTAATGTTTATTAGAGGGGGGTGCACATACAAAGATTACGTCCTCTTTTTTTGGGTGAATTCCTTCTGTGTCCAACATACTGTTTTCTTCCGTATCTTTTCTGTTCTACAGTATTTGTTAGCTACTGGAAGAGAAAAGGGATAGTTTGTGTATCAGAACAGCAAAAATGTTCACAAAATCTTTTTAAAAGTAGCAATACTGTATCACAAACCCGAAATATTTTCGATCAAAATAATGAATTGTTTAGGCTTGCAGTACCCTGAAAAAATTCCAATTTTCTTAAGGATGGCAAACGTTTCCCACAAAATGTTTTTCTCATCCATACTATTTTCTATTAAAAATAAACAAACAACAGTTTGAATGAAAACTTCATGCCCTAAAGGGTAGGAACACCCGATAAAGGGACAGGTGTGCCTCTGCAGCATGATTCACAGCGCAGAGACTCCTGTGCACCAGGCAACAGTCACCCAGATTCAGTTTCTGTAGTCAAGGATTGTTCTGCCCCAAACTATACTGCTGGGAGACATGGTGGTGGTGAGGGAAAGGGGGAAATGACAGAAACATGTCTTGAAGAAAAATGGTAGTCTGGTACAGGCAGGTGAGAAAGTTGGGTAGATCTAAAGCAGGGATTTACTCCATTGCACAGCAGCTGCCTCTACTGTGCCACTTGTCTGGGTGGAAAAAGAGAATATGCTCCACATCATGAGTCAGGGAAAAGGCCTCTACTGAGACGGAAGGGAATGTACAGAACTATTCTCACCAAAAATTGTCAGCCTTGCAGAGTTTCTCAAGGAGCTTGGTACGTTCTCCCTTGAGCCCATCCTCTCAGGGACTTCATTTGCTAGAAAGGACGCGCAGGCCAAAAAGCTGTCACTGTGCATTTCCCAGCTACCCAAGCACTGTGCCAGATACTTCATGGACCATAGAGCGCTTTCCCTTGGTGAATCTAGGAACAATTCATCATCAGTTTGGGTTGGGGTTTTTTTGATGGAGTGATCTGTAGGAAAGCTGAATCTTACATTTACTTCATCTCCTGGTCTGGGTGGGTGCTTCACCCACTGGTGTGTGCTAGCTCTTTGTACTGCTATATCCTTCCATGTACTCCACAGCACATGTCTTATGAAACCCAAATAACCCCTCATTCTCTTAATTTTGGCCTCATTTAAAAGTCAAGGCAAAAGGTACAGTGACAGGAACATGTTTACAGACTTTTACATATGAAAATGAAACACCAGTTACTGCACTCTGTGCGTGCACACCCATTTTAATATACCTCACTAAGTCACCTCAAATCTCATTAGTAAAGAGATTGTTTCACATCTACTTTCATTGCAGCAGTCCCTGTGCCACAACTGCAAACGAGCTAGTGACGGCAAAGGCGAGGCTATAGTGAGTACATTGCCTCCTTGGTGATTTCTACATTACACATTCTGTCACATCACACCCAGGAGAGAATGGGTGCTAAAAATACCTGGAGTTCAAAATAAGAAGTGACAAATATACATTCAAATTGTTTTAGAGGCTACAGGGAGAAAGCAGGAAGTCACAGGCTATTATTTAGAGTTCTAGATACTTATCTGAGAGACTCACTGAGTCACAGACTTAATGGACTCAAAAAATAGCTCATCACTTCCACACTACTGCTAGTGCGGACTTATTTCTTACATTACTTTCTGCAGTGCGTTAATTCACTCCTATATTAATATTTTCTATTTATACTTATTTTCCTTAAGTGCATTACATTGATTTTGCATTTCACCACTTCACAAAGGCTCCTATCAGTAGGGTATAAACACCCATAGTCCCAAATTGAGAGGTTACAAAGTCAAGCCTCAAACTGCCATATGAAGTTCTTCCTATATTTCTGAGAAATTCAAGTTATGAATGCATTAAGGCACCTGTTAACTCTGTGTGTGTGAGTAGTCCCCCTGAATATCATGAGAATGCTCATCTCGGTTCAAAGTGTTAGTGTTTAAACCACTGCTTTATATTCTTTATCGCATGTCTAATGTCTCTTGTTCAGCAGCATCCTGAAATGGGAAATATATAGAGGTAAACAGTCAAGACATGGTGTTATAAGAGAGCTTCAATGCTGCACTATAAATATTTACCCAGAAACCCCACCCAACCACAAAAGAACATCCTGTGAAATATCTTCATTTTCATATTATGAAACCGCTGCCGTGAATTTGCTGGTAAGTTCCATCTCTTACAACTAAATTTCTCTTATCAGTAGCATTCTTCCATGATGTTTCTAGTTTAATTATCAAGAATAATAAGGATATGCAGTCCATGTGGTATTTTTAATATTTATATTGGATGATTCCTAAAACAGTCTATGGATTGCTTAGCAGCAACATAGGCCCAAAAGATGACCAAGTTTGTAGCCACAACTGATTCGTAAGACCCGAGAGAGACATAGTATCATAGGGAAATACCTGTTTGTCTATCCCAAAATTTTCCATTCAGAATACCTTGGATTTTAACAGTATTTTGCAGAACTGAGGGCAAGACTCCTAAAGTTTCCTGTTGATAGCTCCAGCCCTCACCAAGGTGTATTATACTCATTATGCCATAATAAGCAGAAACCACCATAGTTTGGAAAGACTAGACTTTTCTATTATTTCATTCACCTTAAATCTGGATCTATTTTATTTTTCGCTAAAACCGTGAGTTTCACAACCTCACAGTGACTAGTTGAACATCTGAGCTGGTTTCCTGCAACGCCCAACTTAGTATCATTATACAACTTATTTGAAGTTGATATACAGTACATGAGATTTAGCCAATGAAAAAGATGATGGGCACTTTGCTGGAGTTTGGTTAGTCTACAGTTTCCCCTGGTGTTTTATCTTCCTTAAGCATAAAATTAGATTCTCCTTAGTTCTTTCATATCTTTCGTATTAAAGGCCCACAGAAATCACTGGAGTAATCCATGCCTTCCTGTAATGAACCAGTGGCTCGGTCTATCAGAAAGGTGACCTTCACTTTGTAATTCTTTTGGTAACTGGCCAGAGAAGAGGCAGAAGGCTGGAGGACAGGCATGCAGTGTGCTTATCCAGGGAATAAGTGCACCTTTGAATGACTTACCCTCTAGGTAAAACTGATGCTTATGACGTACAAGTGTCCCTGGCATGTGTGTGTGCTTGCAGGTTTGCATTTCTACTGAAAACTTTCACAGTATTTGGGAATGGAGCAGAGGAAGACCAGTAAAAGAGGAAAGCTCAAGGTCTTATCTTCTTTCCTTATTTCCTCTTTCTGCAGTCTAAGCCCCTGTGAACAAAGAAAAGCATATCCTATTTTCCAGGCAGGACTTCACGTCTCCTGTGGCTTGTCTTCTTGGAGAAATCTCCAATGTTTGGCAAAGGTATGTGACTTGCAGCTCACAGATGCACATTGTTGCACCTAGGATATGTTTATGTGTTGATGACTATTCTGTGGAATTGAAATATAAAAAAAGTGTCCCTAGAACAATGTATATTATTTGCTCCTTTTTCTGCATATTCCTAAACACAGAAACATAAACTAGGGTCTGTAGTGATTTTTGAAGAGGTTAGAGTGTTCATTTTCTTATATTATTCTGTTTTCAAAAACTTGATTTATAAAGCAATGTGTAACAAGTCAGCATAAGTTGCATTTACAAGACATCCGGGCAAATCTGGTAAATACTAATGGTTGGTGGACAAAAACATGCTCTCTACCATTTGGTCAATAACTATGGCTACTTAGTTTTAGCCACAGCAGCACCTTTAAATCAATAGCTGCTTTTTAATATTTAATATCCTCATACCATTAGCCTGTTGTTGTGTCCCTTTTTTATTGCTAATCAAAGCTATTGACAATGACCTTGACCATTTTCTAGGATTTTGGTGGGTCAGGTTTCACTTAAATTAGAAAGCACAGGAAGAGCCTTTTGTTGATTTAGAATTCACCCACATTTTAAGAACTTTATTGCACTTTGATTTTTTTTACCAGCAAGCAATTCTAACATTTTAACATGAAAAAGTAAGCCTCAATTAAAATACTTTGGATTTTTCTGTTTTCACTGTGTACAGTAACCAGATACAATCTAAGTAACTTCTTAAATATATAATTTTGTGTTATGACTGCAGGATACCAAAAGAGAATTTCAGTCTTCCTTTGTAATTATCCAGAGAAGCCATTGTCAGTTTGGGTTCCCAGTTTGGATTTGCAGTTTGTTTGAAAGGATATTTAGGACATTTTCTTATTTCATGGTTCTTGTGTAGCTGTGGTGGGAGGTATTCAAATGCAGTGATGAGTTTTTCTCTGTTTTGTTAAGTGTGGGATATACTTTCAGCTTAAAAATTCTTTGTAGCAATAGAGTTACTGCACAGTTAACTGCAACTCAAGCATTTCCTTGTGTATTGAGGACAACATATGATAATGTTCTCTGTGACAAAGAAAAGCACACAGCATCTCATTATTTAAATTAGGCAGGTAAGAATAAGGAACAAGGTTCCAGAACAAAATCACACAGCAGTTAAATAAGAATTGATCCAACACTGCTTTTTCACACAGACTGTTTTCCTGTTAATGACGTTTTAGCAATTATCTTATCAGTTGCTACTGGACGAACAGTGACTTACATAATTCTACCTGTGTAGTTAGGCTGGTGTTAGATTATATCCGTTGAAATAAACATAGCAGTTGTATTAAACAGCCCATTTACTTTTCAATGAGTCACAGGAAATACTTAAACTGGTTTATTTTGTACTAGCAAAAGTTACAAATAAAAGTAGGATCTGAATCAAAGCTTGTTGAAGTAAGCCATTCAAATCTTCCCACTAGCTGCCATCAGCCTCTTATGTACAGGCATAATATTGAAAACCCGATGTTGTTTTCTCCTTCTGTAATTTCTCCTGTCTACAATAACTCCTGCAGTTTTCTCAGTGTGTACCTCTCATTGTGGTTAGCCTTCTGCGCTGCATCTGTGGCAGGTGAAGTCCAGAGGGGTCTTTCAAAATAGACTTGGCTACAGGTGAACTTGGCAGGTTTCCTAGTGTTAGGCAGTGCCTTGGCAAGGCGCTGAATGGATCAGAGGGAAATGTAGGTGCTGTTTGCTTACAGCAGAACTGCACGTGTTCTGTGGGAAGGCGTCCGAGAAGCATGAAAGTTGAACACCAAGGTCATGACTTTGTCCTGCAAACCACTGTTTAAATGAGCTGGCCTTACATACATGGCTCTGCTGAGGGGGGTGCACTCATTGTCCAAAGAGAGACCAGAGCCAAAGACAAAGCCACCCACAAAAGCTAACGAAAATTTGGACAAGGAAGCAATCGTGGAACAAATTCCATCACATATAATGGAATAAAAATTATATTATACCCATCTGTTCAAAACCTTTCACACAGAGATCTCAAGACACTTCCTACACATGGATAAATATTTTCTTTCTCTGTGAGCAGGTGTGAAAATTAATTGCAAAACAGTTGCTTCTCACAAGTGACAGTGGGGATGAGTGGTAGACCTAGACAAAAAGTTATGTTGAACTACCTTTTAAGGAATCCTTACTGCAAACTGAATTTCATTTATTTCTATTATTTCTTCTGTTACCACTTTTCAGAAGTATGCATACCCCCTTTTCACACTGATCAACGCTAACAAGCACAGCTTCATTGAACTTACTTATGCAAGAGAACACCAGCAAGAGACCTCTAATGAGAATATTATTTCTGTGCCTCCAAAAGGGTATGTTTCTATCTCTTCTTGCAGAAGGATTATTCTTTTGTTACAAAGGCTACACTATAAATGAATTTCTGGAAAACCTGCCCATTTTCAAGGTACATTCTAAAACCAGTGGCATCTTGCAAATGCTGTCTGGTGAATCCTGTTAGTTAACCCTAACCAAGTCAAGTAGTCAATATTTTAGCAGCATGGATCATGCTCTATATCACCATAATCACAGAATCACAGAACTAATCTGCTAATTAACATCACTATCATAATATTAAAAGTGATAGGAAATTTCAAGGGTTTACTATGTGACTCGAATGCCCAATGCAGGAAATGTCAGAAAGACCTGATTATAGTGTGCTCGGCATTTCTTGAACATCAGGCTTAATCTAGGTGTCTCACTCTCAAAATAAGGTATTAAAAATTATAACTCAGCCTTGAAAATATAAAGAAAATGGTAACACTGGCCCAGGTCTAAAAAACTGGGGCTGTTCTTAGATATGTAAATTCGTTGATATATTTAGAACCAATATACATTATTGTCTATGGAATGAGGTATTGACTTTTTGAGTATGATTTTAATTTAAGACTTTCAGGTTCAGGTAATGAGACATTTTGTTTATATTTTATACTAACTTTAATTTTATAACAAAGAAATAGATTCAGTAGTGATATGTTCTAGATTGCTATGAGCACCATACTGAAGGATATATAAACTAGAAGGTTTTATACCCTGAAAATAAACAACATGATTATCTGTTGAATTCTTAAAAATATATTGTCATATATCTCTAATTTTTTAGGCCATTTATTAGTTTTATATACATAAACGTTTACAGAGAGTGGAACCAGATTCACACCGAAGGAATGTTAATAACACAGCAAATGTGCTTCTAAAATATTGATGTTATTCTCATGCCTCAGTGTCTTCAGAAACTGTCCTGAAATGCCCATATCATTGGTAGTTTTAGGAGTGACCAAGCTTGGCAATCTCCTTGTATCCCATGCTGCAGTGTGAACAAGGGACTGGAACAGGGAAGAGCACTCAGTCAGACATGGCTTGACAGCAGTGGAAGTCATCCGCATAGCTAGAGGACAGGAGAAAACACAGTTTTTGAGGGCTTCCACAACCCCAACTGTGAATCACAGTAAAAACCAGGCGAACGCGTCGAAAAGGCAACTCAGCTTTTCAGTGTGTTGCTGAAGAACAAAGGTCGACAGGCTCATCTTCTCAGAACACAATTCGATTTCTTAGAAACAGCCTGCCGAGGAGCAGAAAGGACATGCTATTTCTATTACAGAATTGCCTCGTGCTCCTGGGACTAAGTATGGGCCAGTCCTAAGAAAGAGGCCAAAGAGAGAAATATTAATGCTCTTAATTAAAAGATGGCAGCAGAATCGCATTTATACTTTAAGCTCTTCTGTTGAATTGCAACATTAACATCCACCTCTCTGATGGTGCCAGCGGTGTTCTATTTTGACTCACAAAGTCATCTTTCACTTCAGATACACTGGGGGAGAGGAAGACAGTATTTCTGACAATTCTTATTGAGAAATCACGCATCTGAGCTACCGCAGATTTCAGCTACGTTTGGATGCCATCAGGAAAATGTAACTTTGATTTATCTCTGTTATTAATTAAGTCCTCAGAGGAATACTGAATAAGCAAGTATTGAGATTGCACTGAGTACAACAGGTTATGGTAGTCCGCATAACCTTTGCCCGGCTTTCTTGTGGGAAAATATTGTGATAATGTATTCAACTGCGTGCTCTCAGCTTTCTAAATTAGGTTGTCCAGGTAAAATTTCAGACCGCAAGTGCTTCACAAATATCAATCTGTTTTCAAAGTGTCCCTTTGTGGTAAGCAGGTGCTTTTATAGTCACTTTAGGTTTTATGTAGATGAGTAGATCAAAAAGCATCAGTTAATCTATATACTCAAGAGTGATTGAAGTCGAGGTGCCCTAGTACGTCATGGTGTAGTAGTTTAGAAGTCTTTGTGTTTCCTGGTATAATAATTGATGAGTATTGGTATGCAATGTACTCATCCTGCAGCCATGCCGGGAAAGTGGTGATACAAGGCTATTTTAGGTGCCAGAATGACATCATGAGCCGACAGCTATACGCCAGGCATATATGCCCATATACATTCCATCCATTGTAGCATCGGAAGAGCTTGAGTTGGTGACTTTTCCAACAGGGCACAGAAACTCCATGGAGGTGCATCAAGTTTGTGTGGGTTCAGGAGGGATAAATCAAGCCCCTTGGGAGTCACTAAATAAACTACAAAGGAAATCACTTGATTTCAAGTGTTTTCAAGGCTCGGGAAATCGCTTGAGATGTAAAAGAACATTAGGAGAGCACTTGGGCAGAAGAGAAAAGGGAGTTTGCTTGAGTTATTCTTCAAATGGGTCAACTTATGGCTCTTGAGAGAGGGAAAACTGACTCATGTGGCCCTTGGACTGAACTAGAATGTCAACTCTTATGAAAGCTGCCGTATGACATTAAAATATGAAACACATTTTCTCCTCTGACATTCCCTGCCTCGAAGAGTAGACTCCTTCATCTCAAAGACCATCAGTTTCACTTCCATTGGGAAACGGGTGGAAGGATAAATGGGTCTGGGTAGTGCCTGACCAGGTGCAGATATTGTAACCCAAGAGATACAAGGAATAGAAGGTTCACAAATGTTGCAAGAGCAAGAGAAGTTCCTGGGCACTAATAGGGGGACCCAGTTGCCTTCATGGGCAGTAGCATCATTTAGAAGCAATTGTTGGCCTGCCTATGGTTTTCTGCATGTTAGACTAAGGAGAACCTGAAGAAAAAAAATGATGGAGAAACCTTCTGGATCCTTGGAATATAGATATGCAATACGTGCTCTGTACCTTAGTAATCAGACTGGTGGCAAACCAGAAATGTTCCCAGTAAATTCTGCTGGTGCTGTGCCTCCCATGGGCACTGAGGCAGGTATGAGCTGCCAGGCTAGAGTAGCCATCCTGTACTTCAAACAGATGAAGCATGCTCTTTCTCTCTTTTCATCACCTTTGTCTTTCAGTAAGCCTTTTAAGCTGCGTGGTCTGCTTGGTTCCTGTGAATGAGTGCTTTTACTTGCATCTTTAGTTAACTTGGCATGCATTAAGAGTGATTTCAAGATGACTGGACAACAACAAAGCATTCCCCACCCAAATAGACAGTGAAATATAAACTGCGGCGCCTTAACAGTGCTGTAATATGCACCTCTGGTGTACCAAAGAATAACAGGGTGTTTTTCCCGGGAGCCAGGACAGGAAGAAATGCCTAGTGATCATTAGGCAACAGGGAAGGCTCTCTTCCAGGCAGCAGGACACTGGGAGCCATGGCTAGTTCCAGAGACCAATCAAGCAATCTCTTCCAGTGACACTGCTGAGACCAGACTCATGCCTGTTTCTAGTTAATGGAAAACAAAGATTTGTTTTTCACATCAGCAGTAAAAGTTACAGTGTTATAAAGACACTTTGTTTCATGGAGGACAGGGGGTGAGGAGTGGGTTTTGTTTGGTTGTGTTTTTTTTAACTCGGGTATTACAAATTTGGGAACAAGGGACAGGACATTTCAAGCAAAAGTAGTTTTGGAGGCTGGGCTACAATTTCATACTGACTAGAGAAAAGAAATTCCACATAGAAACCACTGATTGTAGGGAAAACCAAAAGCCTTTCTCTGGTGGGGGACTCTTGACCTATTTCTATTTGCATTTGAAGTTCAATGTATACATGGTTGTTTAGATCTTCCTGTGGGAGGTTCGTGAATTGCAAAACTATGTTAATTCAGCATTCTTATATCAGCCAGGTAAAGCAAAGTTATTCCCAGAAGATCAGCTCTGTTCTGGGAAAATCAGGGGTACTCTAGAAGCTCAAGTACAACTACCTTTTGCTGAGACAACTGGAAAAGATGCTGAAAAAGTAAGGAGTTAGAAGAAAGGAGAAAGCAGCCTGAAGGGCTGCAGAGAACTGAAGGATGAGGATCTTCCTGGCCATGGTATGAGAGCTTAGTGACCCAGAGGCCCGGGGTGTCATTTGACTTTGAAAGACTCTGCCTCTAGGCAGGATGGTTTGTGCTAAGGTTTGTCTTGCAGTCTTTGAAAGTTTCTGCAAGAGCATAAAGTAGCAAAAGACACTAGATGTCTGCTTCACTAATCAAGCTGGAGAGCGATGTTCTGTTTTCAACAACCTCATCAAGGATGAGCTTCAGATTACAGGCAGCCTAAATTAGCTTTATTTTAAAGAATTTGAAACTGGGCTTTCAAGGAAAGGAAGACGGTCATTTATTCATGGATATGGTTGAAGTAGGTCCAAACCTGCAGAGGCTTTGAAAAATTTACCCCAACCAGTTCACTTTTGTTAGCATCAAATATGTGACTGTGAAGCTGTCCTCATAAGGATTGCAGACCTCAGTTCTGCCTTCAATATGCTTGGATGTTTTATACCACTTCTGATCTATCCTGCAGCCACAGACCTGCAGTTAGAGATTTCCCAGTGCTATATCCCACAGTTCTCTCTCTGTGAAAAACAACAGAAGAGCACTTAGTGTCTTAATGTGAATGCTGAGATAGTTAAGTTGAACAAACGGAGACCCTTAAAAGGAGGATGTCACAAAGGCTCCACTGTATTGGTGATATTATTGTTGATGTTGAAAATTTGCTTGGATACTACAGCAAGGGGCTTTACAGAACATGCTCCAGAAAAAGAAAGAAACTAAATATTTGCACATGCTGGAAAGAGAGTGAGTCAGCAATTGACGGAGAACATTAATCAAAACTTAACAATGGGTAACATTGTGATGGGTCTTGCTTCAAGCCTGGGATTCATCAGAACTTTCTCCTTAAATAAATTTTTAAGCAATGGGATTAGCTGGAAATTCTGTTGTACAAAAGAAATGCGAAAAGAGGCGGTGTAAAAATACTATTGTTTCAAACTGGAGATATATTCAAAGGACTAGAAGGAAACAACTCCTCATTCACTCCTGAGACCTCATTTGGCTGCATGTTCACTATGGAGAAAGGTTAATTGGTTAAAAAGACTCTTGGGCCATATAATAACTCCTGCCTGGAAAACTGCTGCTGCCCAGACAAAAGGAAAGAAGGCAGTGAATGGAATCAGGGAGGGATAAGCCAGGAGAAATAGTTTTTAAACCATTCCCAGAGCTTAGAATAGTCGAACAACTCAGTTTTCCCATTTGTCTTGGTTATCCAGATAGTCATTTTGATACTCTGCCACATTACACATGCAGGCTAGTAAAATGAATACATCCTGTTCATAAAATAAAGCCATAAGTCACTCAGTTGTTTCTCTAAAAACCAGATAAATAACATTGTTCAAAAATTAGCCAGTGTCAGAAATTATGCAGCCTTCTTTATCAATAGCATTCTGGAAGAACTCCAGACCTGTCAGCACTGGAACACGTAATATGATTTAATAACTGTAACAAAAAAGTTTGGGTCCAACCCATGATTAATGAAGGTGGAAAACCGTTGGTGTTCCCACACAGAATATAGTGTGTTTAGTTTGCATGTGTTTTTATCCTGAAAACACACATTGTTAATGTGAAATCCATTAGCAAAAGTGTGCTAAAGAGGGAGAACCTTTGTGGAGTTTTTTACTGTGCATTCACTGAAAATTTCTGGACCATGATTTCAAAATAGGTGTGCCATAGCTGAAATACTTTATAAAAGCACCAAAACTCAATTATGGAATACTTTTATATGCTACGTAATTACTTAGCTAACAACCTGTGAAAGACTTGAATGCTAAATCTGCTATCCAAGAGTGTTTCCAGGAACAGGTCTTTGAATATTTCAGGTAGTGGAAGAAATCAAAGTGTTCAAAGAAGTTTCTTAGAATTTTAGAAAGTTGAATAACATCCTTATTGACAGCTGAAATGCAGTGAGAATCACCATCTAGCTTGAATTGTCCTGGCTTCTACTAGACACCAGAGTGACTGCAGGCCAGCTCCAAAGACCCCAAAGGGAAGGTCCATACAACTCAGCCCTTGCTTCCCTTACTCAAGCTGAATTGCTTTGTGGCTTTAAATGTGCACTTCCACACACTCAAATCTTTGAGTTATTTTTTCTCTTGGGGAGAGAGTTTATTAATTACAGTGTCTGTGTGCCTGTTTAATATGCAGTCCCTAGTGTTATTATTTTAATGTTCCAACACGCTCGAAAGTATCTCCTTCCCAATATAAAGGGAAATGATGATGTGATTGAAAACTCATAAATAACACGTAAAGCAAGAAAATGCTCAAGTTCCCACGATGAAGATCAAGAAGTGTAAATCTTCCTATCTGAAGTATTCTCAGTAGCTCTTCAGAAGATTTACACGTCTCTCTAACAAGACTCTGTGGCTAGGATGAAATTTCCAAAAGTTTCTTAATGCAAACAGATAACTCAGCTGTATGTTGTGGTGCTGTGCTTGTTCTAAACATTGAAGAAGAACAGTTTTCAGTAAAATTTTGAAAATAAAATACTTTTCTTTAGAATTCATTAATGTGTGTTGGTAGGCATAAAAGGAGACTCAAGATGGGCTTCTAACTACTTAGCTAGAAGTGTTGCTGCTGAAGGTCCATCATATAGA
This sequence comes from Thinocorus orbignyianus, assembly GCA_013400375.1. Lineage (NCBI taxonomy): Eukaryota > Metazoa > Chordata > Aves > Ciconiiformes > Thinocoridae > Thinocorus > Thinocorus orbignyianus. The sequence goes on from VXBW01000477.1 coordinate 1,346,405, forward strand.
CCAAATTTAGGGTTTGGTCTCTGAACCAAATGCTGGTTCAGACAGCCACCGGCATATGGAGAACAGTCCTGGTCAGAGTATTTTTTATGAAATTTTGTTTTTACAGGTTGTTTTGCTAAATAAGAAATGTTTCACAGAGATTTTGACATAATCCTCAGTGTCATCATAGGAAATCTGCTTCAAAGCAAGCAGAACACTGCTTTTCCAGTAGGATTCCCAGCAGCCACCTTTGCAGAAATCTCTCTGCTCTTCATTTCAAAACATATATTTTGATACTGCTTTATTTTCTCAAATACTTTTGAGAAAAGGTTTTGGGTTTATGTCAATGGACACAGATGCAAGCAAAAAAATCCCACATTTTGAAACATCATTGTGAAATGTGATTGTGATTACTTTTGCCCAGAGCACTTGTTCATTTGAGGTTTTGTATGAAATCTTCACCACAGCAAAGAGAAAGAGATCTCCCAGTAAGCAATTGTTCGGCAGGGAAAGGTGAAGTCTGGCAGTGTCTGGAACGCTTGGCTGAAATTTTCAAGTTCATTTAACACAGTGTTTCAAAAGTGGCAGTATAAATGGGGGGGAGAGGGGAGGGAGGGGGCAGGGAAAGAGAGAAAAAAATATTAAGAGCTGTAAGTTTTATCATTGCATGGAGCCAAGCAGGCTACCAAACTGCATTGCTGATAAGGTTCTTACCTTTAGATCTACAGCAGGGACTTTTATTTCCAGAACAAACAAAATAGTAGGCTACAGTGAAATACTTTTATCCTCCCCGTGGGACAATCACTGGAAAGAGATGAAAGACCAATATATGCTGCCAGCAGGTTGCACAGCAGAGGACTGTAAAAAGTTAGGTTTGACTCATGTCTCTGGCCCTTTCCTGTGTACTTCACTTGCTCCTGTGAAATCCTCTCATTGCTTTTACTTCCATCCTATCAGTTCTCCAGCCAAGAGGTTGCCAAGACAATTTTCCCCCTTTGAATCTGCAAACACAGTGCCATAGTAGCTCTTGCTGATAGAAAAGGATGCTCCAGTGATAAGATCTGCTTGATTGGAAGGTCCATCACACACGTATTGTATATGTGGATGGTACGTGTTCAGTGCGGATGATATTCTTGGAGAATATACCTATTACACACCTCATGTTTCCATTGAGGACATATGAACTGTTGCCATGGTGTCAGAATCAGGTGAATTGCCCTGGGGTAAATGAAAGAGATGTTCTTGAAACAATAACCTCACATTTACTGTTCTCAAGTCCTTGAAGTGAAGAACAAGAGTATTAAAACTCCTCTGTTTGTTGAGAAGTGTTGGCAAAATAATGTACTCCTTCAACATCAGTCCTCAGATTTCACCTGAAAATTCACCTATTTCTCCTGAAAATTTGATCACATAGTTCAACTTGAGGAAAAGACATACCATGAAAAATTCCATTTTGTTGAATAAACTGAAAATAGGAATACAAAAATTAAAACATTGGGAAATACTGAGTCACGTTAGCTACAATCCCACATATGTCTTCTGAATCAGAAGTTTGCTTTTCCTTATGTCTTCCCTTTCCTTATTCAAAATCTGCTAATTGCCTGTTATGCCTAAACTGTGCCTCTTTAATCAAACTATATACCTTACTTAGGGCAGCTTCATTCCACAGCTTAAAAATTCGTGTTCTACATTTGTTAAAAATCATTGTTTCCTTCTATAGGGTACACAATTGGTTTTGTCGCTTATGGATTTACATAGCAATGTCCACAAAATCAAGTCTAAAATGACCCCACAGACACAAGAGTAATGTACCAAAGTATTTGGTACTATGCCACTTACTGTCTTACTGGATGTATTTGCATTTCTGCGTATCAGGTATGCAGCAACACTTTGTTGAGACAGCTGAAACTTCAGTGAAAATGTACCCTTGACTTGCTGATGAAAATAGAAATGTTTTGAGGCAAGTCCCAGACGGAGAAGTCATATTTATCATGAGACTAATAGAGGAAAAAATGCATGCTTTTGGCCACATCAGCCTTTCTTCCACCCTAAAAGGGCAAGTACCTTCAAGATTTGGTACAAGTTTAAATTGTTTAAGAAGGTGGCTGGCATGTGTGGAGCTGGAGAGGAACGTTAGTGAAAAAAAGGGGATGATGTTTTCCTTAGCCACAGCAATTGCTCAGATTACCCATACTGAAGAATACACAGTGCAATTGCTCTTGTCTGATGCACATAGTGGGATTTCTCTGTGTGGACATCAAGGTGCCTCAAGAGGAAAGATCAGGCTTAGTCCCACAGCTCACACTGAAACAGAGTTTTAATATAGATCTGGCAGACCTTCAGAACCACCAACTGGGAAACATTCCTGGTCCAGCATACAGAGGTGGAGACACTTCTTGTCTTTCAAATATGGGAGGGTTAACTACAGTAGAATTGAGCAGATTTATAAATATAAAATAAGTGTGTGTCTTGAGTTCAAAACTTAAATTGCCAGATAGGGGTTTGAGTTTAAATTCCCAAGCCTGCAATCTCAAGGCATTTTTAAAGTGTCCCTTTCTGTGTCAATCCTCTGTTCTTGTTTCGTCGCTTCAGTTTCCTCCTCATCTCCCCTCAAATTACAAGCAGGACTGTGGACTGATTTGTTTTTTGAGTTTTGTTTACTTTGTTAAGAATTTGGTTGTTGCTTTCCAATCAGTAAATTACTGTCTCCCTCATACTAATTGCTTCAGCAAAAGGCCAATAATTGCAATGGCATCTCTCCAGACCACACCATATGTGATAACAAGGGGTGTGGTTCCATTAGCCTCTGCTAGAAATCTTAGCACATGCCCTGCAGCCAGCCTGCAAATCATTTTTCAATTTTTCATAATTTGTACGTTAAATGTTATTTAAATGTTGTTGAAGGGATTTTTTTCATCCTGAAGCCAAGTGATGCACACCCGTTTCAGTCAGTAGTATGTGCCTGCCAACTTTAAGAATTATCCAACTTCTGCCTTATCCCTGTTCTGGTTTGATTTGATTTATTTTGTTTTGAAGTATGGATTGGTTTATTTTTTTCCAAAGTCATTATGTTTGGGTGTTTCTTACTCTCAGCAAAACCAGAGCACCCAAAGTGACTCATTCAAACTTGTAAATGAAAAAGTACAGCACAGATAATATTTGGTGTTAAGCCCCTCCCATTACTTCAGGTCTAAAAGAGATCAGAGGCTTGTTGCAGTACAAATCAGATGCCATCAGCCTGTTGCAAGCAGCTCAAATGCCAACCATGGGTTAAGCCTACATTACCTTATTGTGCTAACACTGTTGTCCAAATACCCACCTCCAGGTGAAAATCATTAGAGGCTGTGGGGTGGTATCCTGGGTCTCCCATCCACTCTCCAGTTGGTACACTGCCCCCTGCACCCACTCAGTGCTGGGTCACTGCTGTTCATGGGAGCCATGAGTCACTTCTGCTCGTGACTCATGCTCAAAGCCTCCTTTCCCCCCAGGTTTCGCTGGTGCATGGGGTTCTTGGTCATGTGAGGATTTCTGATGTACAGCTAAGTAGGGTCAGCTGCTTCTGAAGAGTTTCATTTCTTTCATCACCTACATTCCTCTGCAACATCAGACAAACATTTGGATCATTTCTGGTGTTTTACTTTGCACATCTTGACAACTTCACTACAGTTTAAATTCTTACAGTAAAAGAAAAAGAAAAAACACAATAAAACGAAACAGAAGGGCAAGTGTGAACATGTAACTCCACTTAAATTTGCTGCTGTGAATAGGCTATCAACTGGGACTGGAACATGAACAGCCAAATTATTTTGCGGAGTGCAGTTTAAAGGAGAGAGTAGCATTGCAATTGCTTTAGTGGGTGTAGGGGAAAAATAAGAGATAGAATCGTAGAATGGTTTGGGTTTGAAAAAACTTCAAAGAACATCTAGTTCCAATCCACCTGCCCTGGGCAGGGACATCTTCTACTAGGCCACATCTTCCACAAAGCCCATCCAACCTGGCCTTGAACACTTCCAGGGATTGAGTGTCCATGACTTCCCTGGGCAACCTGTTCCAGTGCCTCACCGCCCTCACACAAAAGAATTTCTTCCTGAGATCTAATCTATACCTACCCTCTTCCAGTTTAAAACCATTATCCCTCATCCTATCACTGCATTCCCTGGTAAAGAGTCTCTCCCCATCTCTCCTGTAGGCCCCCTTTAGGTACTGGGAGGCTGCTATAAGGTCTCCCCAGAGCCTTCTCATCTCCAGGCTGAACAGCCCCAACTCTCTCAACCTGCTCTCATGAGAGGTGCTGCAACCCTCTCATCATCTTCAGATGTGGAAAATAAGAGTGACAGTTCCAAATTGTCTGTGCCCACCAACTTTTTAATTTTGCCCAAGGAACTCTCTAAATATCTCACCCTTGGCTAGTAAAAGGAGCTGTTGAAAAAATACAAGCAGATCTGCAGGGAACAATGACATAGAGACTCGTGGCACAGCAGAGAATGGATGGCATTCTGGGGGGGGGGGGTTTTCTGCTTTGTTTTATGGAGTTCATCACTATGGAAATCACATGCTTGTTGGTACTAGTAAAGGGTGGGAGCTCTGATGAGGGTATAACTTGTGTTCAGTTATTTATGGTATGCTTTCTACTGAGAGAACAAAGTGAACTAGAAGGAGAGCAAGGAATCAAGAGAAGACATAAATCCCATATAAGAGGGAGAAGGGAGCAGGGAAAGGCAATTTTTTAGTACATACTGAAAGAATAAAAAACAAATCCTGAAAGCCCATGTTCTTACCACAAGAGATATCACTTTATGTTGATTATTATCAAAATGGGATATGAACATTCAAAAGGAACTCCAAACAATTTGTAGTAATGGCAATTTATCACCTAAAGATATAGCTAGTATTTTGCCTCTCATATGCAGATGGTATTACATTTCCATTTGGATCTCCTGAAAATATAAATGAATGAGAGAGAGATCCATGATGTATCTGGCACTGATTCTTTTCTGCCTGTTTCAGGTATTTCTAGATGTGAAACTCAGATAGCCTAAAGCTGTATCCAAGGTTTATGGAGCAGAAATAACTGAGAGGCTAAGAGAACTTTTCTCTGTGGTAACCCAGATATTAAAATGGAATGATTTAGGCCATTTGTATGTGGAATGTGCCCACTGCCACAGGCCAATACACATTAACATGGTCAAAAAATGCTGACAAAAGTTTTTCCTGGTGTTGCAAAAAAGACAGCATGGGAAATGTTGGGAAAGTATCCTTTTTGACAGGCAAAAACTAGGAAGGTAACAACACCCCTTCTGTGGTGGCATCTCCATTCCTCTACTAAGCACAGCCCTGTCTGTTACCCCTTCATGGAAATTAAGTTACACACTCTGGGAGCTTCTCAGTCCTCAGGCTAGGACTACCACACATTTCTCAGTATCTCTGTAAATACACCTTTCTGGCACTCTCATCTTGTAGGTACTGTGGATTACAATGCCAATGTGACAACTGAAAAATTTTGTAATGATTCCAAGATGCCAATTTCTGTCTTTTTTAGGTAGCGTGACAAATGTACAAATTAGACAATATTATAAATATTTGCATGCATGTCTTTTCCACACCAGTCTCATAAGCCTTTTAGTCAGTATCCTCTCAGCAATTTTATGTCCACACACACCTTCTTCTTTGATTCACAAATTCATAAACAGCAGGGCTGAGAGGACATGAGAAAATCATCTGGTATATTTTGTCCTGAAGTAATATCAAAAGTAGCTAAATCATTCTAAATGGATATTTCTCTGACATGCATTGAAGAATTATTCAGTATTCTTGATATTAGATTCTCCACATGTCTAACTTATGCTCCCCTTTCTGCAAGCCTGTTGCTCTTATGTAGAAGTGTAGAAAATGCAATATAATTTTTCTTTTCTATATTTAGAGACTTTTATTTTGTGTGTCCTCCTTTCTAAACTGAGTCTTGATGTCTTCTCTCTTGTAAGGCTCTTAGAGTTCTTCTAATCCAGCCCCTGAACCAAGGAAAGATATTTAAGACATTTCTGTTTATCTGGTTAGTGTTTGTCTGTCTTCCTAATAACAAGAGATTTCATAATCAGTGTAGTTGGGGTTATGCAGTTCTTGGTTTATATCCGGTCTTTTCCCGCTTATTTATCTTCTGATTTATCCAACGTCCAAAAAACACTTCCTAAATATGTAATGGAGTATGTGCCCACATGCTCTGTGTGTCTCACATAAGGAAATGTGAAGTCCCCTTATTACCAAATAGGATAGAACAGCAGGTGCTGGTTGCTTTTAATGTCATTTATAAACATTTCTAAAGTTCATATAGTATTTTATCTAGGGTCCGCTTCAGAAGAAATGGAGAATGTATTTTTTCATCTCTCACAGGGTTCTGCAACATTATACTCTAGTAATTAAGGCAAAGTGGGCTTTATGTTTAGTGATATAAAACTAATTGCAATGCATCTGAAAACACTAAGAGTTGTGCTGTAACTTGCAATGATGCATGATAGTGACGTGTGACATATATCATGACTTTCTAGGATGATCTATGGAGTTTATGGATGACTTTGCCATTCTTCTCACATATGCAGCCCTAAAACATAGACACTTGCACAATATTTCATGCATAAATACTATTTAGCACCTCCAGAGCCTTTTGGTAACTGGGCATAATTAATAAGGTATAATGACACAGACATACACTCTCCTACTGCAAACAGTTGTTAGGAAATAAACTAAGCATTGTTGGCACTGAGTCATCTACAGTAATAAAACATAAAATAAAACAGGCTAGAGAGGGAAAAGACCTATTAAGTCATCCACTCCATCTCCTGCCAAGGCGGACTTCTTTTCTGCCATATATTATTAAGTGCTTTGTCCAGCCTAGTTTTAAATTATTGAAGCAGTTTGATTTCCATTGTTTCCTTTGGGAGACTACAAGTCAATTCAGAGGTATGTTTATTTATTCTTTGCTCTTTAAATAAAATTTTCCTTGCTTACCTTCCCTACGTTAAAAACTACTTTCCAAATTCTTTCTTTTCTTTTCTTTTCTTTTCTTTTCTTTTCTTTTCTTTTTTTCTTCTCTTTTCTTCTCTTTTAATTTATTGCTCTTGGAACTGGGATGTCAAATGGGTGGTGGAGGGGACTTTGGATGAAACAAAGACATGATATTCTCCTGGCAAAGTGAGGAAAAGGAAAATGTTTTCTTTTGGTGTTTTTTGTTTGTTTGGGTTTTTTGTTTGTTTGTTTGTTTTTAAATAAAAATCTCACACCGTATCATTATATACTTCACAAACCAGAGCCAAAAATGATTGCAGCCTTTATACACCATTGAAGAACTTCTCCTTATCCTGACAGTAACCATCCCAAGTGGTGATGGAGAGGATGGCTTAGGGTCTGAGCCCCAGAGGAGGAAAGGGGGCAGGGAGGGATGGCTGCCCAGCTCTCTGCCAAGCCAGCACGTGTCCTGCAGAGCCACCCAAGTGGTGGTATGGGCTGGACTCAAACACAACTGGGATTTCTAAACCTCTGGGCTGCTCAGAAATGTCAGGTCAGCTCAGGCGAGTCCTGAGCACTCCAGAACCTTGTTGCACCCCACACATCACCGGGTGGGCTGCCACAAGGGGAATGACTGTGCACTAAAGATGCAGGACAGCAGAAAACACAGGTAAATGATTACAAGAAATGTTTAAAAGGCATGTGCAGGACATAAAAAGATACATAGCAAAGAAAGAAATCCCTAATTCCAGTCTTTCGGCTGTGCCTTGTCAAGTGTTTCAGAAAGCTCTTCCCCAGCCCTACGCTCCAGTACACTTTACAAGAAGTTTTCAAGTAATGGGAGTTTAAAAATTAACTGGTGCACCCTGTGCTGTACTCCCACAAGCCAGAGCCCTGTGAAGTGGATGGAGATTTCCCCACCAATTTCAAAGGGCTTTGAAGCGGGCCCTGAGCACAGGGAGCCGGCAGTTGACTCCGCACTCAGAGACTACCACAGACTTCCTGGTATCTCCGAAAATGCACCTTTCTGGCAAGAGAGCAGCACGGTGGCCTTAGGAGGGAAGGGTTCAGCCCCGCTGCCACCGGTGGGAAGGACTGTCGGGGAGGTGGCAGGGGATGAAGGCAGAGGGTGGCCACCTCACCTAAGATGGCAGGCAGCCAGCACAGAGTCCGTGCTGCAGCCCTGCCTCTGGCAGGTGCCTACCTCTTGTTAGCTAGATTAAGGCAACGCAGAAGGACATGGACAAAAATAACCTGCCCTTCCTCTAAGTGACGACAAGTGTTGGGTCTTTGGGAAGAGCGGGAATTGCCGAGTCATCTCCTGGGAAACCACCTTCAGTCAGCAATGGGAATGGAGTGGAAGGTACACATAGTACAAGGAGAGGTGAAAATACTGTGAATACTAAGAAACTCATCAAAGTGTAGAACAGCTAGGGTCTTGGTGTAAAGTGGACATAATGTGGCGCAAACTGCTGCTTTCCCTACAGCTGTTAAAGAAAATAAAGGTCCCCTTAGAGCAATTATACAGAAAGCTCCAGGGTTAGGTGGCAGCCAACAGCAGTAGCTCCTTTGTTTAGGCCTCCTTTTCCTATCTTCTGATGGAGAAGAAGGGATGACCCCATGCTTCGTGGAACATAAAAGTAAAAAATCTCGCTCCTGAGCTTCTAGAGTACACTGCAGAGGATGAAGGCAGTTTCCCTGCCATTGCCGAGGTGCAGGCCCAGGTAGCCATCACCCAACATGGCTGCTGGCCTGTCCTGCCCTGCCAACAGCCCAAGGCCTGCCTCGCTCAGCAGTTCTTGCTGGGGACAAGCCAAGAGGAAGCCTCCAGATTGCTGAGATACCCCAACCTCCACTCGCTGCCTTTTGGGGAGCATGGCAGCAAGGGCTTCTTCCACAATGGCACCCTTGGGACTCACTCCCCATGTTGCTGTGTCTGTGCCCTGGCTCCATGTCATCAGGGTGGCCTCGCTCCAGCTTGGTGGCACCACTGGAACCCATGATGCTAGCTCCAATGTGCTGGTAAGGGACTAACCAAGGCCAGGGAGTTATACCTGAACATCACCATATGGATATCAAACTTGGACTCCATCTTCAGAGAGGATTCCTTGTGAACTTGGTCTGGTTCCCCTTGCATGACAATATGGCTACCCCAGAGTCCGGGCACATCCAGCTTGAGACTGAAGACTTTTTGTAAGCCATTTTCATTTGTTATTAATCACTTTCAGTGTTTTAAGAAGGTCATTTGAATTGTGTTGTGCCATTGCTAATGTCTGATTGTACTCTTTAGAATAGTTTTAGAAGAAAAAAATGTAAAAAATAGCAGCATACTAAAATAATAATTCATATTATGAAGTATAAGGACACATGAAGTATTTTGCCGTATATCTTCAAAATATTGGTATGTGTTACATGTTCCCAGTTTGTAAGAAACCACAGATGTTTGCAAGGAACTCATTAATTTTTCCAATTTTTGTGAAAGTGCTTGAGCACTGTAATCAAAATGGTGGGTTTTATTCAAATAATATCATCTTCTTTTAACCCTATGATCTCTGTTTAGCATTATCCATTTAGATCTTCACAATTTGGTGTGAGATTCCATGAGGACAACCACCACATCTGGCATGCCATGAGAACAGCTGTGTTTGAGCAATCCAGTTTGGGATTCAGGCTAGTAAAATTCTCCTGAACTTTGGGTTTGTTAACTCCAGCACCTGAGTTGAACACTAATAAGCACTTCAAGCTGTTTTAACTATAGTCATTACTTGCTTCCTTGGCAGCTCTATTTTAACTCTGTTTATGTGAAAAACACAGAGAATAGTATGAACTTGTGGAAAAAATTATTCGGTAAACTAAGTATGGGAATGGAAATAAGAACTCCATAGGAAGCCCACACATGGCATATAAAAAATTCCATTTTTAACAAATGTATTCAAAATAGTTCCTTAGAAATAGTTTAAGAATAACTGACCCATCCTGGGAGAGGATGATGGAACACAGCAGCACCCTCTAGCCACGGTCCCTCTATGGGGCATGCAAGTTGATAGCAGAACAATGTTCAAGTGAGGGAGAGTTCAGTGGTTGATGGGTCTTAGCAAAAAGAGTAGAATCTTTGTGAAAACTGTCTATTTCTACTTTATCCTTACACTTCTCTACTCAAATGTGTTTTGCTGTATTCAAGTACATTTAACCATTTCATGATAATAATTACATGAAATATATTCCTGGATTGGCTAGTGACTCTATATTGCTGACAGGCCAGCCATAACTTCTTTTGTGTTTTAAATATATAAATCAGGCATCCCTTAGTTTATATAAAAGACATTTTCAGCTACCAGTTGAAAAAAAAAAAAAGGTCACAATTGAGGTACTGTATTTGAAAAGAAGATAAATTTTACTTCCAAAATAGTCAAGATGTCCATGACTTTTTTTTTTTTTATAGTTGGATAAATATTTCCAGCTGTTGTCATTAAAGACTTTCTTCACTGTGTCATCCTTATGACTCTGTGTGGCAACTTTATAGCAGCTTCAGTTGTTTCCTGAGCTATTCAAAACTGCAAAGTAGTCGCTTATTTTTGATGGTGGTCTGTACTTAAGTTAGGCTACCGGTTGAAGAAAAATGTTTCAGTAGTTGTCATTCATTATATTAATATTAGGACTATGAAAACTGAAAATACAGGTTTTTCTTTAATTTGATACCTAATTCTACAGTCTATGAATTCTTAGACTCCTTTATGTGGGCCAACATGCGTACTTCAGACAGCTCCCGCATAAGATGGAGGCCACTTACACTCTCCCTGACTTACTTGTTGGGAAAGACAAGTGGAAAACAAGAAAACAACTCTTCAGCCTTGCCTAGGGTCTGCCATGATGCTGAGTAGCACCTTGCTCCTGGCACAGACAATGCTTTTTTTGTGGAGTAATGTTTAATGTAATCATTACAAAAGCCATCTCTGAGATCAAGGGAGGTGAAGGTTTACAAATAGCTTGGCCCATTATTTCCTGGTATCACTGCACAACACCAGACTCTCTTTGGAGCTGAAGGATAATGTCTACACTGTGCGATACAGTCCAGAGCAAAAACCTCTAAACCAGCTCCCAGTGGTTCTAATCTATTCATGTGGCATCACATGATCCAGAAAGTTCTGTAGCTTGCAACAGTGCCCCTGAGATAAATTAGCCCTACTTCTTAGCACAGTTAATTAACCAAAGCAGAAACCACATTGATGTAGTGCCACCTTTTGCCCTGAAGCCGACTGGGTTGCTGCTAGCCTTAGGATGGTCAACAGCCATTATATAATTTATATGGACCTGTATGTGGGTGTTCTAGTTAATATTTCAATCCAGTGCCAGTGCAATGTAGTTGGTGGGTCGTGAGATAGTGTCGGGAGGCTCCCATCAGGGAAGCAGTAGCAGCTGTAGGCTAGGATACCAGATGAAGGGAAAAATTTGTAATGCTATACCCAGTCACAAAAGAAATAATGTTTATTCTGCAATTGGATTTCTTTTCATCTAGTCAAATGATTTTGCAAAGAGTAAAACAACTAGCTCATGTGTTTTGGCCAATCCCTCTCTCTCCTCAGCATCCCACTGATACCACGGGACTTTCTATCAGGGTTATGGGACAATGGGAACTGCTGTCTGAGCAGGAGTGCCCGGCCACCAGGTGGGAACTGAGTGCCACCTTCAGACTAACACATTTATTTCCCTCCCATCAGCTCTCCAGCGCAGGGCAGCTGTTCCAGAGCATCCAGAAGAAATGATCTAGGCAAGACAAACCCAGGCTGGTGGCTTCCTTGACTGGTCCAAGGTAAACCTCATCTGCTAAGTTACACGTGTAAGAACACAAACAAAATATGCATATTGTGCCCCTGAAAGAGAGATGCAAATATTTCTAAATAGAAAACTTGAGCTGGTAGAGGAAAGAGGATTCTCAGTAACAGGAAGGTTTCCAATTAATTATCATTCCAGTCTTTTTTTTTATTTTATTTTATTAAACAGCATGTTCAGTGATTTTACAGGGATGATTTGTGTTCTAAAATATCTTTCTCTCCTTTCACTTCCATTGTAGTTAAATTTGAGACATCAGATATTGCTATAGAAACAGTTTGCTTTCAGAAAAACAAAGTCTGTCAGGGAATATTTCACTTCCCTACAGAATTAAGGAGCTGGTAAAGACTAAAACAGAAACGTCTGAAATCAGAGGTTAGGGAATATAGAAGGATGATGTACTACAAAGTTCTAATTCTAGAGTGTTGCCAACTTTCACAATTATTTATTGTCTGACAGCCCCAGCACTTGGCATGCTTTCATTTGAATAATTTTATTCTAAAATAAAATCAGAAAGCAATTTGAAGAGAAAATAAATAAATGATCCTCTGTAATGGAATTTGCTGTTTATAGGGAAATATTTGCCTAGTTAAAGTATCTGAACAAGAAGATTGGAAGGACTCATATGCAATGATGACTATTAAATATAGGCCATGTAAAATGTAAATGTGCTTGAGAAACTGAAGGGCTTACTGAAGTTGATAGATGATATGAGAGAAACTGCAATAATGAATTCCAGTTGTTCATACAAGAATGGACAACTTGGAACACAATTTACGCATATAAAAGGTTTACATATTACTTATGGAAAGCTGGTGAGTGTCATGCATGTAAAATGCATGCTACAGAGTTGAATAACTCAGTCTCGTGCACCTTTTTTCCCCAACATCTAAACACACTGTGTCTGTATCCCATAGCTGCAGATTTTTTTTTTTCAATTACAAATGTCTGTAAACTGAGCACAGTATTAGCCTTAGAAAACTGGACTTTATAGAAACACCTTTCAGGGCATTACTAAACATAGAATAAAGCACATTCTGGATCTTGACTATATGATGCCTGGTAACCAGTTTTAAAAAGCCAGCAATGAAAAAAAATAAACCCTTGCCCAAGGAACTGTAGACTGTGAGTGCCAGAGCTACTGCTGAGAACAAGACGCAGTAGCAAATAAACCAGCCCATTAGCAGAACAAGAAGCTATCACCGGATCTTCACAGACCTCTGTCAGACAGAGAAGGAACAGACAGTGCTAGCTGGAATCCCATTTAAGAGCACCAGAGTGGTGATGACTCAGTGCTGCAATATTAAAACAACTACAACCGTGTTTCAGAAAAAAAAGCGTAGCTATGAACCATCAATTCTATGTGTTCATGCATATTTCTATCCGTACCTGTGTATGTTAGATTTCATACAAGCAGTGACATTGTGAACAGCTTCTGGCTTGTTAAAAATGGGGAGGAATCAGGTAAAGAAACTCAGTACACTGATGCATATTTAGCACTATTAAATGACAGAATAACACCAAGAAAGCATAGGCTGTCACCTTTACAAAAGTGGTTCAATTGAGAACTGAAAATCAAAATGGTGTGTGGCCCTGACAGGGTGTACTTCACACAGCTTGTCTAATGTGCCATACAACACCGATTTTCTGTCAGTTTTATGTTCAATTTACAATCCAGACACTTGTAATTGATGAAATAACATCTGTATCCACAGGTTACAGAGACATTCCTGTGTATTGTTAGGTGGGGAGAAGGAAGCAAAGTTTGAGTTATTTGCTGGACTCTTTGTAACAGAGCACAGTCGGAAGCTGACGTCTTAGTCTGACTGCATGGTGTTTAGAAGACAGATAAAACAAAACAAAACCCCTCTAATGGAAAAATGGTTGCAAACAGCAGCAGTACCATGACATGAAGCTATATACAAGCTATGGAGTCATAGGCATCTTTTTTATGTCCCAAAAGCCACAAGGATAACAGCCAGAGAGCTGATGCTGCTCCTGAAGTCTACAATTGCTGTGTGCTGAGGGGGCAGGTGAACCACCAGAGGAACAGATGTACCAACAGGAACACCGGTATCTTTGGGGAGACCTGCTAATCAGGCAACAGTTCTGAATTGCACTGGTTGCAACAGAGACTAATTGAATGTAATTTACATTTCTGAATTCAAAATTTTGCTTACATAAACATTGCTAATTCATTTCATTATTTTTTGCTTGGATCAGGAAAAAGTGGGTAACTGAGCTTTCTTGGCTGGAACTGTTGTGTTAAACAGAGCAGTCATCGGTTCCTGCTTGGATACTGAGTGAAGCAAACCTCTGCCAGGTAGAGTTATGTGTAAACAGCACACTGGAGATGGTCCTTGCATTCTACTTTCCAGGAAAACAGAGACAGGATGCCACCTACTCCCACTTCTACCAAGAAACTGAATCAGTTAATAAAAGAAAAAGAATTTTTAGTATTCTGTAAGGTTTAGGTATTAAAGTGCTTTATGCAGAAAATTTATTTCGATCCTATGCACACTTCTAATTTCTCAGAATGCCCCTGGGAATTGAGATTGATGTTGTTTCTTGCAGATTAAGCTAGACTGTTGGAAGAATCATCTCTTGGATACCCTCAGTATTACAGCAGGGAGTTGCCTTGGGAACCTAAATTCAAAAGCAGTGAGAAATTATTCTGAAATGTTACTTAAAACCTGTAGGAAATGTTAGCAGAGTTTTAGCTGACTTCACTACATATTTAACACTAACTTGCTTGTCCCTTAACTGTACTAAATCTTTTAATAGCACTTTTTCAGCATTGGAGCAGTCCAGGAAAAATCCAGACTTCACTTTGGCTGAGGCGGCCAAAAACAAAACAATCTGTAAAGCAGAAGTATGTTAGTAGGCAAAAGCTGAAGCATTCAGACACTAGGGAAGGTTGGATTGATTTTCACAAAGAATAAGGCAAAGGACAGCTGCAAGACGACTGTATCAGTTCTGTCTGAAGATTATATTGGCTATTCTCAGTTTTTATGTTTACCTACTTTCTCAGTTGGGCATCATCCAAGAATAATGCAAAGCCCATACTGCTTTTATAGAGCACTTGCAAGAAGGGCAAAATACAGAATAAGAACACAGTTAACTTATTCTAGTTATGAATGATATACTATAGTCCTACATTTTTTGCTGAATTTTTAAATTTTTATAGGGTAGAGGGAGCGACCTACCACCTCATTACTCAGGGATAAAATTATTTATGCAGAATTGTTCTTAAAAATCCAAACTTCTCTCCCTAGTCCCCCCAAGAGTCTTCACTTTCAGTTGATTTTACATGAAAAGTGCTCCATGGAGGTAGTTGGTCTTGTAATGACCCAAGTAGACACCTTTACAAAGGTAGGTATATTTACTGTTTGCCATCATGAATACAATGCCTCCAGCCAACTTGATTATATTTTGATTTCTTGAGTCTGCAGACATCTTAAATAATTCCTCTAAAAAATGTACCTGCACAACTAAGATGACCACATGAGAAATATTTAGTGGAAGCTTTTATCCATGTTACTGTCTCAGACTCTCTAAGTTTACCACATCATTCCCATTACATCAGTTTTCAACACTGGTGCAATAATCAGTCAGGAGATGTGGTAAATAAATTTAAATTAATTGGCGGTGAAAACATTCAGGCATCTCTATTTACTTCTGCATTCTTTTCCTCTTTTGTACATTTAAAAACGTGTTTGTTTCAAATATATATTGATACGTGCATGTCTTTTGAGAATTTATATGGAAATCTTGGATAATTCAGTGTCTTTGAAACAGAATTTGGGTACAGCTTACTCTAGTATTGTGAACAATCCTATGTTTAGTTGGCTTTGGTTTGGATGACATGCGTTCTGCGGTTTGCTAACACGACAATGTATTCTCTAACTTCAAAATCAAGTCCAGAAAAAATAGATCATTTTAAGCCCCATGCTCCAGGCTGTCAAACAGCCTCCAAACTGCCCAGTGATTGTCTTTCTAGTAAGACCATGGGAAAACCTTTTGATAACTGGGTCATGCTGGAATTTTGTCTTTTGGGGAAAAGTATTTTTAGCTTCCAGAAGAAAATGAATCTTTAAACTTTTCAAAAATATCATGTATATAAACCAGATACCTTTCTCCAAGCTCTCTACTTCTGTTTCATTCTTTTCTTCTGTGCTTCTTTTCGTTAGTCGAATATCACTTCCTTAGTTTATGTTTCCTATATCAAAAGATCCGCACGATAAAACTTCAGTATTTAGTCATCTAAATTCCTCCTCTTTATGGCGTTGCCTACATTCTTTTCTCTGCTGGAAAAGATAGAGCTGAGCGGATCTTGAAAGCCAAGAAACATTTCTTTTTCCTTCATTGTCCTCACATTTTAAGATATGTGGAGGAAGGTGTAGCAGCTAAAATACCAGGCAAGGTCCATCTGCCTGTGGTGGTAGCAGAGGAAGGTATGTGGTGGAAGCAAGAGGACGTTGCCAAAACACCCGTCAGCGTGTAGGCACTGGTCCAGGCAGTGACACAGCAGAGACTGAAGCTTCCCACAATGTGATGTAGGCTCTTCCAAGCTGGGGTGGACAGTGAAAGGAGAGAGATAAAGCAGGTGGCTTTGCTCCAGAAAGAAGGAAATGGATGGCAATACAGGGAACAAATCTTGCTGGAAATACGTGGGGCTTTCCTTGAGCTTTGTCTTTAATCTTAGTTAAGATGCTCTACCGAAACACCTCCTGCACAACACCAGGGAGGAGAGAGTAGTTCATCTGAACCAACAGTGAGTATTTTGACAGTTATTTGTTAGAAACTCAGACCGGTTTTACTCGGCTCAAACCTCATTGTGGAAATTTGGAAATGCACATGGAAATTTTTCAAAACCTCTTTATCTTCTGATATATCCTTTTACCATCTCACATTCTTCTGGACTTCCTCACTCTATCAGATCTTTCCTCTTCTGTCTGAACTGCCCTTTCACATTCCATTCCTCTTTTCTCCTTACTTTTTCTCCTGACAATCTTCTGATTTATCTGGCCTTCTTTCGCAAATCTCAGATCCAATTTGTAGATGATGTAAATGTAGATGTAGATGTAAATAACTTGGAAGATGTGAGAGAAGAAAAATTGAGATGTAAGTTTGGAAAGAGAGCTGTCAGCTCCTCCTCCTGCTAATTCTCCTGTTGCAGGGGTTACAACAGGAGGATGCAGCAGGATGTTTTGTCTGGTGGTTTGGTAGGAATTCAAACAAGATTTTTATCATTATGGTCCTCTCTGACCTAGGATCTGTGCATCCCTGCATCTTCCCTGGATTATGTTTCATTCTCAGAGATACCCCACGTTTTTTGCTTTTTCCTTTTCCTGTCTGCTGCTATTCACAGAGTGGGTTTACCTTCTATTCAAAATAGTGCAGGATTTCCATAGTACCAGTCTAACTGATGTGGGGGTTTTTTCATTTGCAATGACAGTCCTAGAGACTTCACATTCATGGTTTAACTTCAAATCCACAACATTAAGTCGTCTTTGATATTAGTCAGGGAGAGTCTGCCCAGCCAACTGTAAATACATGTAAAATGCTTACCCTTATTCCATTACAGCACGCATTGGTTATTACATTATATCCTTAATAAAGTTACATTAAAAGGCTTGTAAGAGCGAGACAGAAACTTCCCACAGAAGGGAAATATTGAGTAAATATTTCTGCTGTGTCTTTAATTCCTTTTGTCTAGACACCACAACAGCCGTTAGGATTATTCTGCCAATGTTAATAAAGCCTCTTGAGGATACGTGGTAAATTAACAAATATAGCAATGAAAGTAATGGGATGAGAATTACCTGGCTATAATAAGCATACAGCATATATTAATAAAATATGCAGACACACACATGCATACAGCATGTGTACGTACAGGCACATATACGTGTATGTATATCTTCTGAGCCAAAATCTCCCACTCAGGGCATACCACAGCAAGCCTGTTTTTCCCGGGCAGATTTGTATGTGTGCAGCTCTTCGCGGCAGTGGGATCTGATGGTTTGGCCATTACAAGTTCTGTGTATGAGACCACCACCACACATGTGCAACGGCAGATCCATGAACATGCATAACTGTGCCTGCACAGGCTGCCACAGCCACCCTCCTCCGAGGCAAGTGAGCCCAGGCACTCTCTAGCTCTCAGCAGCCTCATGGCTGTGCTTTTGCAGGCTGCCTGGTCTCTGGCTGAGCTCTAATCCCAGATTCCCTCCTTGCAGATGAAGCTCAACCCACTCAGGAAGAGCCCTCTGCCACCTCCTCTGTGGGGGTGGCAGTGACATGGCAGGACACTCAGATGAGTCTCTGAGAATTTTGTGAGCACAGGATGCCGGCAGCTCTGGTGGGGTTACCCAGAGCCTGCTCCACAGGCACCCCTGCAAGCAGACAGCAACCAAAGAGCCCCTCTGAATCCTGCAGTGCTGGAAGGGTGAGGTAATTGCACCATTTTAGTTAGAAAGAGGACAGAGGCTCTCTCTTCACAAGGAGCCACACAGGGAAGACAAGGGGATACAAGCTGTACCAGAAGGGGCTTTATCTCAAATTAAGACATTTTTCACAGTGAGAGCAATCCATCACTTGAACAATCTCCCCAGGGACATGGTAGAGTACCAACCACTGGAGGTTTTCAAGATGCAACTGGACAGGATGCTAGATAATTCATCTGGACTCCCTTTCCCATGAAATGTTGGACTAGATGAACTTTCAAGGTCCCTTTCAACCTGGGCTGGGCTGGGCTGTGGTTCTCTGATTTGGTTTAAAATCTCCATGGTTTTTCCAGACACTTATAGGATGTCCATGAATCTCACAGGTAACAACATTTTATCATGATCATCTTTAACTGTGCTCTTCTAAAACAAAACATATTGAGAAAAGAAGAGAAACTCAGTCTTTTTAAAGCTGTGCAATGGACAAAACTGTAATCAAAATTTTTAGCAGTCATTATAAATAGCAGAGGAATCAAACAAAAATGGCCAAACTTGCCTCTAGTGAGATCTTTCCCTTAGTTCTTTATTAATCAAAACAAATTAAATCATCTGAGGGAAGAGAACACAGTAATTGCCTGATAGATAAATTTCCTCCACTCTATATAAACCCTTTCCAAGCAACCTCATTTTCCCCCAAGTTCCATCTCCTTCAGCATTGAGCAGACAGCAAAAAGCTGCAATCTTAATTTATGTACCTTGTTTTGCAAACACTCCCATTGAATGTTGTAGTTGATTTCAGGTTATAAAGACAGTGTACTGATTTCAGCACTAGATGAACATTATCTGCAGCAACAAGCTTAGATTTTGTCTTCACATACCTCTGCAAAAAACAGTGGGCTTTCACCAACTGTGGTTCAATTTGCTATTCGGGAGGTAAACTCCAGATTTGCTTGAAATAATGGATATAGGTTACATTCTCTAGAAAGACTACATGCAAAAACGTCTAAAGACTTTGCAAACAGCCTTTGCATACTGTCTAAAGACTGTAAGCAAAAACTTACAAGAGGTGTGAAATGATTTCTCAGAAGGAGACGTAGATGGCCTCAGGACAATATTACATGTTTACTGGAATATTTGAACCTCCTTTTAAAAGAAAACAAACCAAGAAAGTTTTAAAATTTTAAGCATGAATGCTGTCATTAAACTGCTCTGACCAGTCCTGAAAGAGTTCATGGTTTTTTTCTGTTTGTTGGTCGTTGTCACCACAGCAACTGACTGGTTCTACATGAAGTTAAGGTGCAAGCCAGCAAGTCTGTAATGGAATACATTCCTTAGTGTGAGTCAACGCCTGCGCTGAAGAGGAAGCACACTGTTTTGGAAATAGGCTTTAAAATAGCGTGTTCTGTTCAGAGACTGGAAATAAGAAATTGTCTGGAATCAGATTCCTCCCTTGTGCATGCATTTTTAATTACAAATATTTCAGTTGTGCTTGTTTTGTGATGGACTGGGAGCATTGCTCTTCCAGCAAGGAGGGAGCTGAAGCTGGGCTTGCTTTGTGCCCTGTGGAACAGAGGAAGAGATCTCTATCAGTCACAGCACAGGCTGGCAATTACTTCCTCCAAAAGTAGCCTTCAGTGCAGTGGTTTTCACACTGTGAGCCCCCCGTAAGTCCCCCTGGGGATTTATTGATGGCTTTGGAAATGTCTTCAGAAATGGGAGTATAAAAGCCAAGAATACCGCTATTCTAATTTAAATTCACTTTCAGGGGATCTGTATTTCTCTTGGAAAACTACAAAAGGCGGACCACTCCAAAAAAGTTGAAATTCACTAATAAGTACAATGGAATAATGCCAGCTGTATAAAGTAAGTTTCATTTTGCCTTCATAAAACCAGCATCAGTCTGGAGAAGTTCTGACTGCACTGGGAATTACATTGGTGCAGATGTAGAAGGCCAAAACTTTCCCCCGGCAAAGCTGTTCTGGCTCATGTTGTATGAAAAACTTTAGACACTGATTAGTACTGGATCAAATATGTCATGTCATTTTGGGGGTAGAGTTATGGCTCACTTTTAAGTCATCCTAAATGCAAATTTGAGGAAAAGTAAAATGAAATTGTATTCTAAACAGCAATTCACAGTAGTGATTAAAATTAAGTCAATTATTAACAAAGTGCATTATTAAGATGCATTTGAGGTTATCAGTTTGTGGAAGGAGTTGCATGAGTTTTAGATTTCTATTTTAAATTAATATTGCATTGCCCAAGTTCATAAATCAGCAACCAAATGAAAAGGTAAGGTAGATGATGTTATGCACCTGGTGTAATTCTCTGTACAGAGCTATCCGGGATGTTTTTTTTCCTGAGAGCTCACTTTGCGTTACAGATACTACATCATCTGCTTTAAAAACTAAACCTACAACTCTGACCACAGACTGGTAACCTCAGATGTAACATGTCACATTTGTCTTAACAAATCCAACACATTAATAATTAGAATTTTAATAATTACTTCATCTTGGAATTGGTGTTTGGAATATGATTTAATGTTACTTTCCTTCAAAATTTCCTTTAAGACATTTCTGATAAATGTCTTCAAATTGAGCCAAAATTGCCTCAAAATAAAACCAGATGACAAAATACCAGTGCTCCCTTAACAGTGAAACTCAGGGAAGACTTAACGGAAGGCTTCTGTGAGATATCAGAGTTAGAAATAAATTAGTAAGTAAATATATTATTTTCGTTCTCAGTTTAAAGTAACCAATTGATCTCACTTTCTCCCACTCCCCCCCAAATTATACTTTCACATATGACTTTATAAATCTTGACAGTAGTGAAGCTCATTATTATATCCTACCACTAATGGGCAAATTGTAACCACAGGAATCTCATGAATATTTTCAAGTGGACTTGCAGGGACCGCCCTAACAAACTGTGACTCACTGGCACTCTTGGGTAGAACACTTTCTCAGAAAATGAAATGAAATAATGACTTTGCCTTCTCTATTTCAGCATATGGAGACAATACATAAAGCTGAAGAGAAGAAAATAATTTGTAATTTATCTCTGTCACTTTGAGAAATATTAATAATGGTATTAATGTCTGCAAGAATGTCCACAGGAATAGTGGAGTTTGACCACTAAGATCTTGTGGGTTATAAAGTTACTACACCACTAGCCTTATTTCCTGCACAATGTCATCCATGGAATGGCATCCAGCAACTCATATATTGAGTGTAATAACTTGTGCTCAGTTCTGGCTGAGGCAATTTCAGGAAATTTCAGTTTGAGGATGGAGAACCTTACGCTTTTCTTGGTGATTTATTTGGGTGTCATCGTCAGCACTATTAGAAGCACGTGCTATTTTTCTAGTGGAATAATGTAACTTGTATTTTCTGTCCATTCGTGGTGCTGATGCTTTTCTCTACTAGATTGTCCATCCAGTATCGTGTGTGTATCTTATGTATGAAATGCTTACTTTGTGTATTTTATGGCGGGGAGGGGGTTTGTGGGTGGGTGGGGGTTTGGAAATCGATGATCTTTACAGTTCTTTCCAACTCTAACCATCCTAGGATTCTATGGTAAATAGATTGTGCTCCTTTAAATTTATCACTGTAAAATGTTACAACTATTTTGAATTGTTTCTCACTTTCTGCATAGAGGTTTCAGAACAGTATGCAATATTCCAGTATCAACACTATAAAGATAAAATCATCTTCCTGGATCTCTACACTTCTTCCATGTGTGGATTTATAATTTTTTATACAAGCATGGATTATAATAAGTATTTCTTAATACTCGTATATTCCACCGTGATAAATGAAACCTTCCTCTAGCCTTTGAAGTTACTGCCCCAAAGTGCAAAATTTGGAAGAGTAATAATTTTCTTACATAACATTAACAGTACTTCTGAATTTTGACATTAATTTTCCAAATTTTTTGCCTCTTGGAAGTGGTTAAACGGTCTGCACACAAAGCTTTTGACAAACTACCAAACTTCCAACATTAACCATTCTAGGATTCTATGAATAGATATTAGAATCATAGAATCCTAGAATGGTTAGAGTTGGAAGGGCCCTTAAAGATCATGGAGTTCCAATCCCCTCCTGCCTTGGGCAGGGACACCTCCCACTAGAGTAGGTTGCTCAAAGCCTCATCCAGCCTGGCCTTGAACATTTCCAGGGATGGGGCATCCACAGCTTCTCTGGGCAACCTGTTCCAGCACCTCACCACCCTCACAGGAAAGAATTTCTTCCTGATATCTAATCTAAATATGCCCTCCTCCAGTTTAAAACTGTTACCCCTTGTCCTATCACTACACTCCCTGACAAAGAGTCCCTCCCCATCTCTCCTGTAGGACCCTTTCAGTACTGGAAGGACACTGTAAGCTCTCCCTGGAATATTCTCCAGGCAAACAACCCCAGCTCTCTCAACCTGTC
>VXBW01000477.1:1369194-1430469 GCA_013400375.1 Thinocorus orbignyianus
AGCTGGACACCGTACTCCAGATGGGTTCTCATGAGAGCAGAGTAGAGGGGTAGAATCACCTCCCGTGACCTGCTGGCCACGCTTCTTTTGATGCAGCCCGGGATGTGGCTGGCTTTCTGGGCTGCAAGTGCACATTGCCGGCTCATGTTGAGCTTCTCATCACCCAACAACCCCAAGTTCTTTCGCTGGGGGCTGCTCACTTCCACCCAGTCTTTATTTGTGTATATGTGGCCCACAGTTCTGCTCTAAGTAACCCAAGGTGATACTCAAGACCGTTCTGTACCAGTTTCTTAATTTTCTTTTAGTAAAGGCATGATGTTCCCTGTTCAAAAGGACAGCTGGCTCTCCTGTGTATCAGCTTTGTCCTGAAAGGGAACACTAAATCATAGCTAGATGTGAACTCTCCGGTTGTGCACAGCTTTTTTTCCAACAAGAAGGTTAAAGGTCAGGGGTTCCTTAGCAAACATTATCTTGTGCCAATTCACATATGAGGATGAAACAGGGCTTCTTGTAGGTGTTGATGAAATTCATCCTATTCCAAATTAGACCATATGGCACATGAAAGCTCCCTCCAATCCAATTTGTAAATTACACGATGAAGGAGACTGAACCAATTGAGGATTTCCTTTCATCCTGCCTCTCTCCTTCCCCACAACTGTGCAGTCACTAGGCATATGCTCAGTTTTAACAAATTGAGCACACCCAAAATGGGGTCTGCTTTCCTAGTTGTAAAGTTCAACCTCTGCAAAAGCATTTGCAGGATTTGGGCTAATTTGGCTGGCAAGCTAGAGAACCTCACCCTGATTTCCAGTATACTTATTATCTACGAGATGCTGGAAATGTAAAGATTTTTAGAAATGGTGTAATCAGTTAAAAAATGCTGGTGGTATAGCTTTGTCGGGTTGGAAAGCTGTGAATCAGACATACTTTTATGTCTTTCAGAGAGGGAAACCTGCATGTTGTACTTCAAGAATCTCTCTACAGCAATGGGTAAAAGTAACAGGCAGGAGGTAAGTGTAGAGTCTTGCTCTTGACTACGTGGAGAAGAGACTGTTTCAAAAGCGGTGTATAGAAGTCCAAGGAATCAAGATTACCTTAGCACAGCCTTGTCATAGAATCTATTTTGCACTGTTGGCTGGAGATGGAGGATAATTGCAGTAATATTTTTAATAATAATAAAGAACCAACAAGACTTCCATCTGTTTAGAGACTAAGCCAAACTCCTGTACAAATTTCAGCCTATGTAGCATTTGGCGTGGTCAAAGCATGAAGAGATTGTAAAATTCCCCTTCTTTTTTCTGCTTTAAAAATATCCATTAGAGGTATCTGAGTTATTCCAGTGCTTGCCACACCAAAGAAAAATCCATCAGCAGTGTGATTAAAAAGCAGTTGTGGGTTTTGCTTGTTTAACAGGACCTATGAAAAAGGAAATGGAAATGCTGTTTCAGAAACTGTTGGAGGAGGCAAAAGATGGGTGTCACTGAATTCTTGGATTTTTTTTGTGCTTCTGTTTCTCCTTAAATGAAAAAAAAACAACCAAAAATTAATGACAGCAAAACTTGTAATATCCTCTGATATTTTAATGAGAACAAATGCACCGATGAAACTCACCTACTGACCTCTTTTGCTCTGAGGTTGCATCTAATCCTAGATGCACAGCATGCATCCTGTGCTTCGAAATTATGACACTGAAGCTAAGATATTTTTTTTCATGGTTGAGAAAGTGCCTTTAACATTTTTCTGGTTTATTCTACTTAGTACAAACTAACGTTTAACTCCTGCCTTTATTTTCTATCGTGATCATGTTACATGAGATTCTTCTCACTTAGATATGGCCGTTTTAAATTAAGTACAGGTTCCAAACCAGTCTCTTCTAGAGGCCCATTTATTTTACTGGTGGTATTTTGTGGGGAAGTGAACCATTCTGTAGGACTGTTTACCACTCTTCAGTGTCCATAAAGTTTAAATAGTGAGCTCAGACTTCATGCCTCACTTCTATATATGAAACTGTGTAAGATGAGTGCACCATTTTTCAGGTAGACCTGTGAATCATTTCATTTTGCCTTATGGTTCTGATTTCCCATTTGCATGATTTTTGTTTCTAATCTTATGCTGTCCATAAGTAATTTAGAATTTATTTTACATACCACTCCCTGTCTCTAGTATGAACTTTTGCATGAAACTACAGACTGCTGTTGTCCACAGTGGATAGCTATTGTCACAGAATGACCCCCAAGAAAAAAGTGTCATTGCTGTTAACCTTTTGTCCTTAGAGCTGTTCTCCAGTGTCATGCACTGTACTCCCTGTACTCTTCTGTCTATGAATGAGCACCTTTGTGCACATGTTTGTTTTGGGGCATATTTTGTATGTGTTTGTAACACTGCTATTCTTTCTGTTTTGCGTAAAACACTGGAAACCTCTTCTCTCTAATACCTTTGCTCTGACTTGACACTCTGTGTAGATGGGACTCTGTATAGCCTCTTCCTTCTGTTTTTGTGTGCATTGGATTCCTGCTTGAGAAAGTTTGCCTACAAAAGGTGGTAAGTTCTCATCATTTAGTTAATGCTACCTTCAAACTTCATTTCCCAGCGGAAGATCTAGACTGTGTACTATTTTACGTACGCACACATGCACACACAAATACACCACTGCTGCTTAGGCAAAAATGCCCAGGCTGGCTCAAATTAGCAAGAGAGGGAACCATGTCAGCACATCTGAACTTCTTCTGGCATGCAGACCACTTGATTTAACTGTAGATCAGTAGTTCTATATGATGCTGCTTTTCCATGACAGAAGAAAATTATTTTAAAAAATCTATTCAAAACATATATTTCTCTAAATTATTCTTAATGGATCTCCATTTGGAGGAGCAATATAAATTAAGACATGCCCACATTACCTGCATACAATTTCTTAAGACTTATTCCCATGAGTGAAAGTCCAAAATGCATTTCCCTGACATGATTGAAGTTTGACTGATGTGAACCTTCTAAGAAAAAGAACATCAAAAAAGGCAGTAATTTCAAAATCAATTTTCATTACGATTTGAGTTTGTCCCTACTCTCTGAGTTATATGGATTAAGGTCTGATGCATTTAATCACCCAAGTGAACATTTCTTAGAGGGCTAGTCAAATGAGTATCATTATATCCTTAATTGCAAAGGGACTGTTCGCATACAGATTATTACATAATTATGGATTTCTGAAATGGGCATGGATGCTTTTGTATTGCTTTTAATGATGTCAAATTTCAGTTTGACAACATCAAATGTTCAAATCCATCAAGAATCTAATCAACTGGCTGCCTAGAAATTTTTCAATTAGCCTTCAGGGCAAGCAGATAGTTCCAGAGCTATTTTTGCATATAAACATCCCACTGATAGCAATGTAGCTCTGTGCATGTAAAAAGAGGATGCAACCCTTTGTTCTCAGCATCAATGACCTTGTAACAATGGCTTGAAAAGAAGCCTTCTGAGAAACTCTCATTTTGAGGTACTTGTGCTTGGATTCCTTACAGACTTATTATATTCTTGCATTGGTCACCTGGTATTACAAAGAGTTACGATTAACTGCAACTCCCTGATGTTGAATGATAGTTTGTTAACAAAAACCCCCTCCTCTTTAAGAGTTCACTTGCTCACTTATAGCAACTTTCCAGTTACAGAATGAATAACAGCCATGCAAAACCAAGGCCTGGTAAGAAACAATAGCAGAGAGTAACAGTCTGGATCAGAGAAGGCAGCCGGCAGCGTGTGTGGTGATTTTGCTCAGCCTCTAAAAGTTCAGACTTATCCTACTGTGACTGCACATGCTTGGGTCTCTTCTTTGATGAGCAGTAATCCCATCTAAGTGAGTCAAGAGAGCAGCACAAATGGACAGCAGATGTGCCCAAAACTGGCATCTGTCCCACTAAACTGTTAAGTAGATCTGATCTAAGCGGTAATGAGCCTCAGAGGGTGACAGTGTCTCACCCTGGCTTTCATGGGGCTGATACTTTGTTTAAGAAAAAAAAACAAACAAAAGAAAACAGTCTCTAATATAAAATGCTACATTAATAGCCTTAAGTGATCGTTTCAGTGTCATAGTGCAGCTTACATTAATTCTAGCATATTAACAAGAAAATTAATTACACTTATGAGGGCAGGACGGCACCTTTAGCGCCAAACATTTAGGCTGATCCAAGGTACACTCTTCTCTGCAACATGTTTTGGTCTTCCTAGTGATACATCTTTTGCTGCCACAGGCAATCTGCAACAGCGGCATGGCTGAATCAAAACTACAGGCGCTGGGAGAAATGAAGTGGTTATTCCTACCTACTGTCCAGGAAAAGTCAACCCAGAGGCAAATGGTTGAGTATTTTATTCCGTTCCCTTCCTGGAATAATTTATGCTCTTGAACATTCTTTAACATATTGCTAAGAAGAAAGATTCAGACTACAGGAGTCTTTATAAACATTTCAGTTACACGTAGGCCAAGTGCAGGATCTCATTACTAAAATCATCACCACATTAAGGCAAACCAGAAAGAAAATCAGCTGAATACAACACTCTGAAACACCTCGAGTTTGTATTTTCACCTCTGGTCTTTCTGCTGCTGCACAAGTGGAAAGAAGTGTGCAGGACAAATGAGGGAGCTCTTCAGCTGACCAAACATGTTCAAAATTTTGGAAAAATAACAGAAAAACTCGCACTGGCTCAGATTTCCTTTGCTTCTGTTTTCTGATCTGCTCTTTCAGCTAAATTTCTCCTGGAAGAGCTATAAAAAAAAAATCCACACTGGAAACCTATATCATTTTACACCACTTTGGGTCAGCCAGCTGGATCCCTTGTCCCAAACACTTTTCCAGCCATTGAGAAATGTTCTATCACAGATTCTGTTTGTCCATCTTTCCTTACAAGCTGTTCAAGTGGTTGGTAGCCACACTTAGCATCACCCCATTTACCAAATCTGTACAGTAGTCTTGTCTTCCTCCATTTCCACAGCTTGCCTAAGTAAAAAAAATAGGTAAATATAATATTCTAATATTGTGTATTTCCTGGTTTCATTGCTGCTTATTCCTCAGAGACAGCCCACTTTTCCCTATCACTGACTTTTCCCTATTAGAACTCTCTCAGGACAAATGGTAGTATTGGAAATTGATGCAGAGTCATCATGTGTTCTCAAATGGGCTTACCCAACTCGTTTTTCCATCATAAATTTTCAGATTCTTTAGAGCACAGATTGAACTGAATAGCTGAATAGTTGACTATGTGTTGCAATTGGAATGGCTTAAGATGGTTTTAGGAGTTAAATTCTGGAGGGGGAAAAAAAATATATAAAAAGCATACAAAAAACCAAGCGATGATCCAGCCACCCTGCGAATCTTAAAAACCTATATTTTACAGAATCACAGAATCTTCATGGTTGGAAGGGACCTCTGAGATCATTGAGTCCAACCATACACACACCAGAAAAAAAAAAGAAAGAAAAGGAAAAAAATAAAAGAAAAAAACCAAAAAACCCACAAAATATCAGCCACACAAAACAAATCACCCAAGCCAACAATCTCATGCACTAGAGTATTCACTGAAGTGCCACATTTACACCTTTCTTAAATGCCTCCAGGGATGGTGACTCCACCACCTCCCTGGACAGGCCGTTCCAGTGCCTGACCACCCTCTCAGTGAAGTAATTCCTTCTAATATCTACTCTGAACCTCCCCTGCTGCAACTTCAGACTGTTTTCTCTGGTTCTGTCGTTATTCACTTGGGAGAAGAGGCCAACACCCACCTCACTACAACCTCCTTTCAGGTAGATGTGGAGGGCAATGAGGTCTCCCCTCAGCCTCTTTTCCTCCAAACTAAACATGCCCAGTTCCTTCAACCTCTCCTCATAGGACTTATTCTCTAGACCCCTCACCAGCTTGGTGGCTCTCCTCTGGACACATTCCAGCACTTCAGTGTCCTTCTTGTAGTGAGTGTAGTCTTTGTGGAAACCAGATGCTCAGTCTGCTTGTCTATTCTCACTGAAAAATTGATGAAAAATTAATGGGGGAAAAAAATGAACCCATTTCATGGGAGACTAAAGCAAATTGCTATGAGCCTTGCTGAAAATTACTGTCATGTTGCCATAGAAAAATACAACCCATGAATCTTCCTTGCCCGTACACACTCCATCCAACTCATATGGTTCCTTTCTTCACTCAAATGTAGTTGCTTCAGGTAAATGGGTGAGGAGAAATTTACAAGTGTGTTTTGTTTGGCTAATATGTAAACCAAAATAGTTGACTCACTTGAAATTTTAGCTTTGAGGGAAAAAAAATAGCCACCTGCAAAAGAATGGGAAGTGTTCCAACAAACATAATTTAAAAGAAATGAGTGTCTATTGAGGTTGCTAATGGGAAAGAAAATTTGCCATCAGCTGCATTATGTAGTACCAACAAGAGAATACTGGAGTCTGGCTGGTGAAGGTTCTGGGAGAACACTGATTGTTGTGTGAAATAGGAGGCAGATGCCTAAAGAAAAAGTAGAATAAAGGGACATGGTACCGTATAGTAAAAAGACCCAAGGCACAATTGCATAAAGTTTAGGGGACTCTACAGCAGTTGAAGTCACTCGGACTAGGAATACATGAACTCTGCTTCATTTGGCAAATCCTGTAAAATTAACAAGCACTTAAAAATAGATTGTGTTCAAACATAAACTCTGTTTCATGTTTACTCGTTGTTTTAAGAACAGCTGAAGTTAATCTTGCCTTCCAAACTCTGAACATAAAACATTCACACAATCTTATAATCTTCTGCTGATTTGCCTGTATTATGTCAAAGTATTACAGGCTTGTACGTTTGACTGCAAATACACACAATATTGATGTATTTGAAAGCTAATGCACAATGGGTTTGACTGAAAACACACAGAAATCAATAGGAAGCTTCTAATTGATTTTGACTGAGTCTGGAGAAAGCCCATAATAAGAAAACCAGTATGGTAAACTCTGTTCTCATCAAGATGGTAGGTAACCCTTCCCAGGTAACCCTTCCTAGCCTCCACCAGCTGTTTTCTGAAGAGGCATTCCTCTCTTCCCTCCTCTCCTATGCCTTTACAGTGAATTACTCTTCAGCAAGTATTTTTGCAAGTGAGTCTACATTTGCAGCCCGCTTTGGTCCTTCAGGCAAAGACTCCTAAGGTTTGTAGGTAAGGGGAGACACACAGCTGGAATAAAAAGCTGTCTTTGTGCAGGGTCAACTAGAACCATGGGCACAGCCGGGATTTGCCAACAACAGCAGACTGCCAGAAGCAACAAAATGGTCAAGGCTGTACTGCTTGTTTTGCCCGTGCCAGGGCCCTGGAAAGACATGCTGGTTGCTGCTGCTGCTGGCAGAGAAGTCCATGGAGGTGACAGTACTGCTCAGGCAGATCATGGTGTTGGTGCTCCCCTTCTCCACCCAGGCCTCGGGAGCTGCAAACCCAGCTCCATACAGCTCTTCTTACAGTTTTCTAGTTCTCTACCACTCCTTTCCACCCCCGGGCCAGGACATGGCTCCAAATATTGCTCAGCAAATTCAGCCTCGCCAAAACTGCTGAGAAGCCTTGGGCTACCGCTGTCTTTCACCACTTGTTCAAGACTTGCCTGACTGATAGTAATGCAAATGAAAATCTAATATCCAGATGTAAACCAGTAATGCAGCCAAAATATTCTGAGTTTTTAGGCCAAAATTTTATAGAAGATCCCATATAAATTACTTAGAAAATAATATTTAGAACAAACTGTGTAGCCATTGTCTTGTGACGTTCAAGACCAGGTGGTGCTGAATTCAGCTGTACCAAAGCTGCAATTAGTTTTAAAATCTAAGAACAAAGTAATAATATGGGGTTCATTCTACTTATGCAGGAAGTCACATTCAAATCTGCATGAAAAGAATCAGCAGCTGGTGAAAGTTAGCCAGGTTGCCTTAATAAATTCTTGCATTTAAATTATTGTTAGCTATCCTCAAGAAAAGAAACAAACTGAATGGAAAATTGTCAGACTGGAGGGACTTCTCTTCACCTCTCCGAAAAACAGAAGTTGATTTTCATATTTGATTCACTCCCCACTCCCCATTCTATTTGCATACATTTAGAGCAGTCTTAATTCCATAATCAAAGATAATTTTGAATGCCCTTAATCATGGCAGAAGAAAACAATTTCTGAAAGTGTGAGATCAGAGAGATGAGTTTTATTCCTGAGTCTTCCACAAAGGGGCAAAAGTGCCTTTTAGTATCAAAGCTCAGGAAGCCAAATTAAAGAACATCCTTAATTCTGTTTTCTGTTTGATCTGTGTTCATAAGCATAGCTTTCTCTCCTGTAATTATTTGCAGGTTTTCTGCACATGGGTCCTGATGCACACATGCTAAAGCAAGCAGCATCGTATCATCACAAAAACGGGGTAAGCAAGGGATGAATCAGAATCCACTACGGGTTGACAGTGTGGTTTAGTGCAAAATAGCTTCAGATGATACGAGTCGGGTATCAAATTATCATGATACATAACTCAGGGTGGAGTTTTTTGGTGATATATGACCCTTATATGACACCATGGGACTAGCTTGGATTTTGCAGAGGTTGAAAAAAAAAAAGCTTTGCATAGAGTACAGTTATGTTTCTTTGGTGTGGAAAAGGGGTTGGGAGAAGAAGGAGGGCTGTATAACTTTGAGTCCACTCAAATTTATGAGCTTCAGTAAAACCTGGTAATATCTAAATTAGGCTTCCCCTGAAGGAGTTGGGGAACTGGGGGTAATGGCAACAGGTTGGGTACTAAAACACCCCCTTTTTGCACTCAGGGCAAGGAAATGGAACACCACAGATACAATTGGGGAAGCTACACCAAGCAGTCACACCCTTTCTAATGCAACCGGTTTCTTTTCAGTTTGTTCCCTAAATATTGCCCTAACATTACTTTCTCAAGTAACTAAGCAACCTCCAAATTCTAAGCTCCAGCGCTCTGCTGCTAACAGGGCTTTTGAGTCACTGCTGGGACTCTGGCTAGTTTTGGCTTGGCTACCGGCTGCGGAGGAAGCTCAGAAGCGCCTCCATCCCTGGGCTGCAGTGCCGCCTGATGGCACGCCTGTACTATTCAATTTTCTTTTTAGCAGGCATAAAGAAAGAAACTACCGTTTATTCCCTGGGGGAGATATAAAACTGAGAGGGGCTGCAAGTGCTCCAGAGCAGAGGGTTAGAACTCAAAGTTATTTGCAAAATCGGGAGAGCCACTTGAAAGACAGGTGGTTTCTACCCAAAAGAGAGCAGAACCCAGCAAAAAGAAAGGCAGGCAAGGAGCAACGGGGCTGGCAACAATCCTCCAGACAACAATTTGGAATCATAGTGGGTCTGTGTAAAGATGCCTGTGTAAAAGGCATGGAGTACAAACAGCAGGATTTTTAAAAAGCTTTCTAATGTGCACAGGGGTCTCACAAAAACTTTGTTTAGAGCATTTGCTTGAGCCTTGCAGACAAAATGTCTTAGAACATGACTTGGGATAAAACTGTATGTTTTTATATACCTGAAAGATATCTCTAATCTCAAAATGCAGGACTGAACTGAACTGAACGCCACACATAACATTTTGCTTGTCACA
The DNA here is from genome assembly GCA_013400375.1 of Thinocorus orbignyianus. Lineage (NCBI taxonomy): Eukaryota > Metazoa > Chordata > Aves > Ciconiiformes > Thinocoridae > Thinocorus > Thinocorus orbignyianus. The sequence continues at coordinate 1,378,788 of VXBW01000477.1, forward strand.
TCTCTGAGATCCAGCAACAGCAGAAAATATGTCTGTTTTCTATTCTTCCCTGTTTTCAAACAGACCAATGTTAACATCCAAGTAACTCTACAGTAGTTGGGCTTACCCACCAGAGTAAAATAACATTTCTTTTCCCCTAGGAGTTTACTATGTAAATGAACACAGCCTTTCCTACAGCAGTGCTTCTCTCTATGTTGTAATACTAATTACTCCTGGGACTTAAAAAAAAAAATCAATGTAACATAATGGGAAGTACAGAGAGGAACAGTATAAAAAGATAAATAATTCAAACATGAAAAATGACATTAGAACTTCATTGGCACCTCGCTCCTTCAGTGTTTTCCAAATAATAGTGCAGGAAAGCAATCACAATGGCAAACAGAAAAGATACTGTTTTTTATTCTGTCATTGCTGAAAGCAAAACATCTGGAAGATCCTAGAAAACTACTTCTCTTCCAAACTCCAGTAACTCCAAAGGAAACAAATCATCTGAAAGATTTTGACAATATAATTAATTGTTCTAGTTCCCCATCAATGTCAATTACATGTGCCTCAGTATTAAAAATGAGTTGGGAGCAGTGCTGCTGTCCAAAGCAGAAATTACTAGAAAATGTAGGACAGAATGGGAATCCTGGAGGGGATTAAAATAGCAAAGTAGAAAGATAATTTTTTGTGACACATGTAGAAGAGCAATGTGGAGCTGGGAAAAGGAAAAAAGGAAGAAACATTTGGGCAAGCGAATCAAATGAGATATGGGAGTACAGGAAGAAAAATTGGAGGAGAGAAAACAAATATTCAAAAGAAGGAGTAATGACAGAAAAAGGATTGCTCCTGCTGAGCAGTTTCAAACAAGAGTGCAATGTATTTATAACTGAAGGATGCATCTGGAGTGAATCTGGCAATTCAAGTTTTAAAGATGGAAAAGGAACTAAGGCTACATCTGTTCTGTTTGATAACTTAATTCTTTGGTTCAGTCCCAGGACCTGTGGGACATCTGTGAACACATTTTGTGCTCTCCTTTGGAGCTAACTGACCGCCTCCCTCTAGGAAGAAGCCAGGCACAATCCTGGAGGCTGCTGCCTGAGACCAGCATGGATGGGGCCGTGCCACCATCCTTTCCAGTCAGTCCCAAAAACGGAGCCAGCTCACTCAGGTTCCCACACCACCTAGCAAGCAGCACCAGCCCACTGCCCCATTCAAATGCCACTTAGAGGGGCTACTACATGACCTCAGTTTACTTCAAGCATTTTGAACTAAATAAATACGAAGAATAATTACTACGAATTAAGGAGCCACCACATCATGCCACACACCTTGCAAGGGCTCCGTGGTGTGGATGCCCCAACAGAGGAAATGAGGTTGAAGCAGTGTGACTGCAAGTTGTCCTGTGGCAGCCGTCCTGGCAGCCACAACTCAGTCCCCTGCGTTGCTGCTTTTTGCAAATTAGATCTATGGTGGCATGGGAAGAAGGAAAACCAGGCAGCAAGTTTCTGACTCCTGAAATGAGGAGAGGATTGCTTTCATCTGGATGGAGATAGATGGAAACCTGGAGTAAGTCCCAAACACTGGATGCTCCTCTCCATCTTTAACCCAATGGCAGACACTTGTAACAGCAGCTGCATTCAGAAAAATTATAACATTTCAGGATCACACCCAGAACAATAGAAAATAATGAGTTTTGGCCGACTGACACACAACACACCCTTGATGTGGTAATACTAGAGTCACACATGGCAAGGTGCTCCATTATGAAATATTACATCATCATCTTTCAATAAATTATTTTCTAATGTCATCCTCCGCTTATGATTTCGTTGTTTTCCTTTTCATTGTTTACCTCATTCATGAATTAGCTTTCTGTGTGTTTTTAATGGAGAAAACATATAATTATTATTGAAATACTATGAAAAGTAAGAAAAGTTGCAAAGGTCATCCTGGTTTAGCCCCAGCCAGCAGCCAGAACCATGCAGCCGCTTGCTCGCTTGCCCCAGTTGTGATGGGGGAGAGAATCAGAACAGTGAGCGCAAGCAAAAACTCATGGGTTGAGACAGACAGTTTAATAGGTAAAGCAAAAGCTACACACACAAGCCAAGCAAAATGAAGAAGTCATTCACTACTTCGCATCAGCAGGCAGGTGTTCAGCCATCCCCAGAAAAGCCAGGCTCCATCACATGTAATGGTTACTTGGGAAGACAAATGCCGTGGCTCTGAACATCTCTCCCTTCCTTCTTCTTCTCCCAGATTTATATGCTGAGGATGCCATTATACAGTATGGAATAACCCTTTGGTCAGTTGGGCTCAGCTGTCCTGGCTGTGTCCCCTCCCAGCTTCTTGTGCACCTCAACCTCCTCGATGATCAGGTGGTGTGAAGAAGTCGTTGACTGCTTAACAACAACCGAAACCATTAGTGTGCTTATCACACTGTTCCCCTCCAAATCCAAAGCTGGAACTATATCAGTTGCTAGGAAGAAAACCTAACTCCATCCCAGCTGAAACCATGACAGTAATGTAGATCAATACTTTGCTGTAATTCCAGAGAGGACAAAAATGAATCCTTTCCCATCAAAAATAACTATTTCCTATGACTATTAGAAATGTTATTAAAATATCAGTCTATAAATGTGTGGTTATAAAAATTGCTGTTTTTTTCTTTAACGTGGAGAAAGAATGGGTAGATGACTGAACTTGAAATAAGCTTGACTGCACTCTTTTGTAATGATAATGTGATTTTTTTCTTTGAGCAGGACCATGTCCACAGCTAACAACTGTTTCTGGAGCTCTTGAAACCTTTACTTTATAGAGTTGAAGCGAAGAAGCAGCAAGTGAGTTTACCACAAGCTTTCTGTCTCATGTACAGAAACTAGTACACTTCATTCTCTTGAGGAAAAGCTGATGAACCTTGTCTATAGAATGCTAAAACTGCAGAATGAAGTGGTGAATCCTTGTTCTGCCATGTACTGCAGGAAATTCTGACAGCCTCACCATCCTCCCCAGTGCAAGCTCCCTATGCTGCATATCCCCTCAGCTCTGACCAGAGGCCAGTTTTCCAAATGAGAGGTGCTGAAAAGATACGGATTAATGAAAAAAAAAAAAAAAAAGCTGGGTGCAAAGAAAGTGGTAGGAAGGGTGAAAATGTTAGACAGAGTTAGTGCAATGGAGAAGACGGGACAAGGGACAGCTTTTTCAAAGTGACAAAAATGGAAGAAACAGAACTGGGAGCTGCAGGGAGAGGAAGCAGAGAATTTTGCTCTCAGTAGGGAGAAGATAACATACAGAGAAGCTGAACAAGGCCCATAGTCAAGAGAGGGCATGAGCAGCGGGAAGATTCAGACACAGGCACAAAGTGCTGTGTTCAGAGGCTGTCCTCCTCACTGGTCATTGCCCCTCTGCACAGGAAAGCACCTGGGAAAGAAGAGGTGCTGCACTTGCTGCCGGGCATTTTGGTACCTTTGGGGTCTTTATATAGGTGGGGTTTTCTGCAGAGGCAACTATTGCACATGTCCCAAAATGCAGCATCTCCTGTTAGGGGTGTCAGTGTCAGGAAGCTATTGTCACCAGCCAACCAGAGCAGGATCACCATGGGGAATGCCTCAAAGCCTCAGCTTCCCCCTAGCCATGTCCTGACTGTCCCCAGCAGGTTAGTGTCACAGGCTGCTAAAGAAATCCTGCCATCTGCAGACAGCAGGGGTCATTCCACCCCAGGTGCCATTTGGCCTTGCTACAAACCTGTGCAGGCCAGGAGGATACTGGAAGCATTTGTGTTTCATGAGTTGCACCAAGATAACTGGCATGTGCATGGACCCCAACAATGAGCATGAATCCATCAGTAATCTCCCTGTGCAGCAGTGATCGATAAAAGTGCAGGCTGCAAAATTCCATGCACAGGTGGGTATGCAGTTTAGAAGTGGCCTGTGACCTCTCGGGCTGGTGCAGTACCTTGACAGCCTGGGGACAATGCAGACCTCTGGGATAATGCCTTCTCTAGCTGCAGAGCCACTCCCTGCTGGCAGTACATCTCCTTGCTTTGTCACCTTTCTTTCCAAGCAGAGAAATACTACAGACTAAAGATACTCTAGGGAAAATGCCCTCTGAAGCAATTTATCAACCTTTCTACATTGCTTACAGCCACTGTTACTGCTGTTGCTGCTTCATGAGTGATGTCTAGCGGCCAATGCTCGGTGTTGCCACCTGAACTTGAACCTGAAGATAGTTTCATCATTTTCTGCCTTCCAGCAAGCCATTATCAAGCCTTCTTCTTCTTAACATCTGTCTGCGGAGATGGCTACCTGTCTTCCTCAACTCTTCCTACTTTGTTATATGGAGATGGTGAAGAAGAACATGTATTGGCCACTGGTGTCCTGTGTAGCAGGACCTGTGGGCAGCCAAGGAAGGACATGAACAGTGCAGTGGGGATCCAGATGAAGTTGCATTTTGGAAACAGATGCCCAATTTCTATTTCTTGGAGAGGATAATTTGAGGAACACATTTTCAGTGCCAATTACACCTTAAACATTTATCATTTGTGCTGCAAATGTGCTGAGCTCTGTGCAATCCTCAGGACTCAGCAGACACAAACATCTGTGATGCCATCATGTACTTTCTATTGTTTGGGTTTCGTTGTTTTTGGGGCGGTATATTTTTTGGCGAGGGGTGGTGGTGGGGTGTGTGCTACCTTTCACCTGAAAAAGTTCAGTGTTCAGTTCTGGGGTGATTCAGGCGCTGGTGGCAGTGCTGCTCAGGGAAGCAGACCAGGACAGGAGCCAATGGCCAGGTGTGGAGGCAGGGTGGTGTGGCAAGTGGTTAACCTGGTTTGGGCACTCCGCTGCAACCCAGCCTGTAACCTCAGCATCAGCCTGGAAGTGGGCCGGGAGAAAAGGGGAGGCTGGCTGGGGAGATCTGCAGATGTCATATGGCGAGGGGACTCACAGAGCCCTGGATTTGTCCGAGTTGGAAGGGACCTCTAGAGATCATCTAGTCCAACTCCCCTGCTAAAGCAGGGCTGCCCAGAGCACATTACTCAGGGCTGCATCCAGGCAGGTCTTGAAGGTCTCCAGAGAAGGGGACTCCACACCCTCCCTGGGCAGCCTGTTCCAGGGCTCTGGCACCCTCACCCTAAAGAAGTTTTTCCTCATCTTTGACTGGAATTTCCTGTGTTCCAGCTTGTGCCCACTGCCCCTCGTCCTGTCACTGGGAACCACTGAAAAGAGTCCGGCTCCATCCTCCTTCAACCCACCTTTTAAATACTTAGAAGCATTCATAAGGTCTCCCCTCAGCCCTCAGGCTCAACAGACCCCTCGGCGTTTAGTTAAAGCTTAACCTTACTGCCCGTTTCCCAGGGGCGGGATGCCTGTGACGTGAAAAGACACTGGTTTTAACACTTTAGTTACTTTATGCCTACAAAAACCCGCAGCCGGGGAGCACTCAGGCCGGTGTCACTGCGCTGGGCAGGGGGTCGGTGGCCTTCCAGTGCCGGGTCGGCGGAGGCCACCTCCAACGCGGAGACCCCCCCAAAACTCACAGCTTTTGGACAACCTCCCCTCCCGCCGCCGAGCCGGCGCATGCGCAGTGCGCGCGGAGGCACACAGGGAAAGCCACGGCTCGGCCCGCGCCGCCACTTCCTGCAGCGCGTGGGTTGGCCGGTAGGCGGGTGGGCAGGGCCGGGGCGGGCGGTTGGCGGTGGCAGCGGCAGGCGGGGCGGCGTTGGCGGCGGCTGAAGGAGACTCGAGGACGGGGGCCCGCGCCTGGTACTGCCGCCCCTCCCCGCTCCATGCGCAAGATGCTGCTGGCCGCGCTCTCCCCCGGCGCGTGGGCTGGCGCGGGGCGGTTTCTGAGGGGGCGCCCCGGGGTGAGGGCGGCCCAGGCGGCCTTGGCGCTGCCCCCGCCGGGCACATCCCACAGCGCCGGTTTTGTTGGTGTTTGCTTTTGCTCTCCTACAAGAGGTTACGGTGAGGGGACGGACGCGCCGCCGGCCCTGTCACGCTGGCAGGGCCTGGCCTTCCTTGGCTGCGGCTGCCCGGCCCAGACAGCCCCTCTCCGACCGTTCTCTGCGCGGTCAGCTTATTTTGCGGAATTTTAGTGCATATAAAAACATTTAGTGCCTATAAAACATTCAGATTCATGTCTGAAAGCCTTGTCTGGGCCTTTTGCTGTATTTTATTCTTTTTTTTTTTGACAGCACAGGTCAGATCCTAAACATGGGAGTAAACATATTCCTCTCGTTCCCTTCTAAATTGGGCCATCCGACCTGTGTTTTTGAGCTGCTTCGCCTTGCTTTGCTCAAGCAGCAATCTCTTTTCATCTCTGCCTGAGTTTTCTTTCAAATGTTGTTGTTTTTGTGTCATGAGTGTTTTGTTTGTTGTGGTTTATCTCTTTTGGGTGAAGTCTCCAAAATTTACTTTTACCTCTTCATTCTCTTATTATCATTATAATGACTGTGGCCATGAGGGGAAAAAAAAATAAAAATTAAGCTTGGTGAAAAAAATTGTTGCTAATATCAAGTCAGCATTAAAGGGTACTTTTTTGGTAATTGGAAGTCAGGTGTCTTTCTGCCATTGAAAGCAAATCTGTTACCGTTTCTCTCTTCTGTAGTAGCCCCCTTACCTAAGCATTTGCTTCTTGTGGAAAAACCAGGAGGGTGCCTGGGTTTGTAAGAATGACATGAGAAAGATTTACCAGAAGACCTCCCTGTAGGTGTTGGGACTGTCTATCAGTGTTTCTTAATTTACAAGTAAAATATCTATATTAAAATTTTCAAATACGGGTGCCTAAAATTATTCCCTTACTGCAGGTGCTTGGCCTGCTCCAGACATACTGCATTTTCCTGGAATTTCAAACTAGATCTGGTTTGGATATCTTAATACCAATTGTTGGATCCCAGTGATTGCCAAATATGTAAATATTTGTCTTGAATTGTTCCTATGTGTTTATAGTGAAGGTATAAATTACTAAATAAATGGAATGGAAGCAGTCTTAATCCATAAAGGTATATTATACCTACTTTGAGCACATTGCAAAGCATGAAGATTGATTTCCATGAAGCACAGTTTACTTGAAGGAAACTACCTCTTACAGTGTTCTGGCTGGCTAATAATTTGCTGACTTCTCTTCCCCTAATTGTTACTTACTTTCTTTTTTTTTTTTTTTTCCTTCCCCCCCTCTTCTAAATGCCGATAACCTAGGGAGCTGTTAGTGAGGTAAGGCCCGAATCAGCTTTGTCAAGGTTTGTTGTGTACCAGCCATGTGTTAGAACTTTTGTTTCTGCGCCATATTCAGGGCAGGGGGGTTGGACCAGGTGGCCTACACAAGTGTCTTCCAGCCTCAGCCGTTGTGTGATTTTGCGAATCCCAAACTCTTGACTTACTTCCAGCCCTAGAAGTGAAATAGCTTTTGCTTCACCGCTAATATTGATGTATTGTAGTAAACGGTGTAGAAACTTGGTTTAAATTAAAAACTCTAAATATTTAATCTGATAACGGGGCAGGGGAAGACAGGGGATTGTGATTGCTAAATCAAATATACAACATAGTAGGTAACCAAGATGGATTGAGAAACTTCTGACTTTGTTCCAAGCTTTATCAATCAGACCTTTTTTTGGAAACAGTGACCTGGGCACTCTCAAAATTTTGAAATGAACCTTCAGTTAAATGTCTGTTAATTCTGTGGTTTTTTCAAACGAGCTACTGAAATTTACTGTACTCAGCAGTACAGTTTTGCCACTAAAGATGTAGCACGTTCCTTTTGCTATGGCCACAGCGCATGCAAGGGCAGATGAACATCTTATCTGATGCTGCAGTGAAACGTAGTAAAGTTATCTAAAAATACCAGATGTTCATTAGTCAATAGCCTGTGTTCATTCTGTAAGACAGAACAGTAATGTAATTTAAAACATCATTCTTATCTCTCCCCAACCATGCCACCCTTTCTGTTGTTGTGTTTGATGTATCCTCAGGTATGTCACCTTTTATGTTTCCGTACCATTTTAAAGTAGTGGCTGTGCTGTTACCCACTGAAATGATACTCACTGCCTTCATTGTTATTGCCTTGTGTCCCCTCAACTTCTCTTCTGAATAAAAAGAAAGAGTGAGAGTAGTTCATATTCCAGAAATCTGGTGGGGTTTTTTGTTTTGTTTTGTGGGTTTTTTTTTCAATTACATTTTTTGCTCTATGAAGGCAAAATTCCAGTCAGCACACAGTCATCAAAATCTGCATTGGCTGTCTCTATTCATATACGCAATCTTGCATGTGAAGGGAAATGTAATTATGTGGTTTTGATGATTTTCACAGTCTTTTGAAACTTTTATTTTAGATAATCAATGGTATTACAAATTTAAAAATCTGTTCTCTTTTTATAATCTTAATTTTAAATACTGGGTTTTAAAGGACTTCTGGCACATAAGTACAAAATAAAAGTTCTTTAGTATTATAAGGTTATAGAATCGTAGAATAGTTTGGGTTGGAAGGGACCTTTAAAGGTCATCTAGACCAACCCCCCTGATCATTTTTGTGGCCCTTCTCTGGACCCGCTCTAACAGTTCCTTGTCTTTCCTGTGCTGAGGACTCCAGAGCTGGACACAGTACTCCAGGTGGGGTCTCACCAGAGCAGAGCAGAGGGGGAGAATCACCTCCCTTGACCACCTGGCCACGCTTCTTTTGATGCAGCCCAGGATACTGTTGACCTTCTGGTTTGTGAGCACACATTGTCAGCTCATGTCCAGCTTTTCATCCACCAGTATCCCCAACTCCTTCTCCTCAGGGCTGCTGTTAAGCCCTTCATCTGCCAGCCTGTATTGATAGCAGAGGTTGCCCTGATCCAGGTGTGGGACCCTGCACTTTGCCTTGTAGAATCTCATGCGGTTCACCCGGACCCACTTCTTGAGCCTGTCCAGGTTCCTTTGGATGGTATCCTGTCCCTCAGGCATGTCAGCCGCACCACTCAGCTTGGTGTTGTCTTCAGAGTTGCTGAGGGTGCAGTCAATCCCGCTGTCTGTGTTGTTGATGGAGATGTTGAACAGTAGTGACCCCAAAATGGACCCCTGAGGGATACCATTTGTCACTGATCTCCATCTAGACATTGAGTTGTTGATCACTACTACCCTCTGGATATGGCCATTCAGCCCATCCCTCATCTACTGGACAGTCCACCCATGAAATCCAGATCTCTCCAATTTAGAGAGACGGATGTTGTGGGGAACCATGTCAAAGGCCTTACAGAAGTCCAGGCAGATGATACCAGTAGCTCTTCCCTTGTCAACTGACCTAGTTGCTCCATCATAGAAGGCCTTTAGATTGGTCAGGTGGGACTTGCCCTTGGTAAAACCGAGCCACTGGTGAGTTTAATTCACAAATTATTTCAGTTTGGGAGTACTGATAGAAATTATTTGAGAATTCACCGACTTCTGCTTGATAGTTTTATTAAAATTTTGCTCATGTTTTGGTTTTGTCTTCTTTTTTTAAGGCCTCTCGAGTGATGGTAGCATCACGCAACTATGCAGACTTTGCAAATGAAGCCACATTTGAAATTAAGGTAAAGAAGCTGAACTCTTGATACTGGCATTCTGTATAAGCTGTTGTTGTAGATCTTGACATGATGGACTTGCCCCCTTATCTTTTCCATTATAAACATACTGTTTGAATTTTCAGAACCAGACCCCTCACTGGCCTGATTTCTAAATGCAGCTGGAAGTACTGTCCGTGGCAGTATGTAGTAATAGTCCTTGTTTCTTGAGAATGTGAAGTTACCATTCTTTGTAGCTATGATACTGCAATGCAGCTGTGAGAATGGTGTCACAAAGGAGCTAAAGAACCTTTTGTGTTCTGAGGGAAGAGTATTAATGTTTCCTTAATGCCTTTTAAAAAAAACAGCTGGTGTTTGCTGCCTACCCTACTTCCCCTCTTCCTTTTGTTTATAGAGTCATGGGTGCTGTATCCCAGAGGTGCAGCTGGTTGAGGTCTATGTGGATTTTGGAGGAAAAAATATGGCATCCTTTTAATGCTCGACTTGGTGCTGCTCATATACTTTATATTCTGTCAGCTTTCTGCTGTGGCTAGGTCTTTCAAAAAAGCGATGCTTCCCCTGGTGGCAGCTTTTGTGCTGGCTTTTCATTCAGAAATTGATAAAAGAAAATCTGAAAGAAATGACTTAGATTTCTTTCTATCCACTCACTCTTTTTCTGTGCCTGTAAAGTATTAAAATTATTTCACAGCTGGAAGGGAAGGAAAATAGGTTTATAGGAAAAGTCTTTGCTGAGTAGGCTCCAGGTTTAATGTTTGCTCCTGTGTTGATTACAAGACTCCTAATTTTCTATTGTTACATGAACACTGAAGCAGAGCTGCCCTATTTTGTATGAGTACTTAAAGTCAGCCCTCTCAGTAGGTTTAGGGAGGAAGCTGTACTGGACACGTGGTGATTTGATGAGTACAGGGGCTGGTGCAGCAGTGGTTTATTACTGCTTGTTAGAAGTGGTGGAAGAAGAGATGAGGTCTGGTCTGGTTTCACAAAGGAAACTCTTGATTTTTCTTTTCACTAAGCTTCTGTAATTCTTACCAAGTGTATCATTAAAAAAACCCAACCTGGTATTCATAAATAAGATTAATTAAAATCAAGGAATGATTACTTGTTCAACTTGGCAGAAATGTGACCTCCATCGCCTGGAGGAGGGCCCTAGCACCACAGCAGTGATGACTCGAGAGGAGGGGCTTCACTACTACAAAACAATGCAGATCATACGACGCATGGAGCTGAAGTCTGACCAGCTGTACAAGCAGAAGATTATTCGTGGTTTCTGCCACTTATATGATGGCCAGGTGAGATATTTTTTTCCCAAGATGTTTTATATTGTCTTACTTTACTTAACATAGGGATTTAAATGCAGTGGAGAGTAAATCTAGAATTAAGTATCTATGTACAATGTCTGATGTTGCAGCTGGATCCATGACAGTTCATTATTTCTTTAAAAACGATGTCTCAGCATGCAAGGTTATCCCTGAGATCTTGGGACAGCAATAGGAAGAGAGAGAAGACAAGGTGCAGCTGGAGATCAGCTGGATGTGAGGAATGAGCAACTACAGCACATTAAGTTCAACACATTTGGAGGCCTGCATCCTCCTCAAGCTTCATTGATGGCTTTTGTTCCGGTGTCTCAGATCATGCGTTCACTAAAAAGCAGCAGCCAGAAGGAACTTTGTGAACTTAGTGAAACTTTACTGTCTGTCCATTCTCCTCTGCTGTTTTTGAATTGTGGTTGTTTAGATGCTTCATTTGGGAGATGGGTGTAGAAAAAGTCTGCAGAACTTTGCAGCTGCTGGTTCCCCTTCCTGTCTGCGTTTGTTAGTCACAGTCAGGTTGGAATTCAGAGCCAAGGCTGTTGTAGCTCTAGCTCTGCCACCCCTGGGGATTTAAGGCAGTCTCCTCTACCTGCGCTTGTCCAGTTTTCTGCTGGTATTTAATGTATGGGGGACTGTAGTTAGCCCTTGTCACGCTGCTGGCTGTGGAAGCTGTGTGCTTTTCTTCATAAGCTCCCTTTTCCTTTGCAACAGGAGGCTTGCTGTGTGGGGCTTGAAGCTGCCATAAAGCCTACAGACCACGTGATAACAGCCTACAGAGCCCACGGCTTCACCTACGCGCGAGGGGTGCCCGTTCGAGAAATCCTCGCTGAACTTACAGGTTTGTGCTGAGTAAAACAAGGTTGTGTGTGCTGCTGTACTTGCGTATTTTTTATTCCATTCAAAGTTACGCTGATGCACAAAGTACACTGAGGCTTTGGAAGCAGTTTAGTGACGCAGCAGAATAAATAAATTTTATAATTTTATGATGCAACTACTTTTTACTGTAAAACCGAAGTCATAAGGCGTATTGAAGTGCTGGTGCTTCTAAAGCACAAACTCAGAAAGTTTTTCTTGGTACCATATGTTGGATTTGTTTTGCTGCAGCAGCTTGTTTAAGTGGAACTTTCTGGTGGTAGGCATTTCTCCTCAATAGGACAGAGCATTATGGAGACAGCCGTGGATTCTCAGATTTCAGCTGCTGTGAAGTCGTAGGAAGACTGTTAAGCACTGCCTGTAATGATAAACTGAATGGTTTGGGAAAATCTGATTGTGACAAGATTAAATGGTAGTCCTGACAGATAGATGATTTTGCAGAAAGGAGAGATGGTTATTCACAGTAGGGTCACAGGTGGAGTAGAGGAGAGAAGAGGATCAGCCTGCTGAGCTCTTAAAGATCTGTAATGGAATGCCAGGAGTGAAAAGTAAACAAGGAGTTTGAAAGTTTTTATGGATCATTGGTATAACAAAGGCTTGATCTGAGAATTTGCACACGTGAAACATTAATACAGGAAAGCTCATTTTGGAGGTAGAGCTATGGTTTTGTATACTAAGAACAAATGTGTGTTAAGAATGTATATTAATAATGTGGTGGATGATCGATTTGCCAAGTGTCACTGAATACTCACAAAAGTAAATGAGGAGATTGTAATGGCTGAAGTCTACTACAGGCCCTGAAACTACAAATACTGGTGATGACGTGGGTTTTTTTTTCGTTTATTTCTTTTCATGACACACATCATCTTCTATAACATTAAGTTTGGGTTTAGTGGGTTTTTTTCAACTGGGAAAGAGCAGCTGCAGTAACAGAGACTGGTGTTCCAAGAAATGATGCTTGGGGCAAGTACTGCTAGAGCAGATTCTTGCAAACTGAAAGCCTGAGTTACAGTGACCAAGAATGACAGAGTTAAAGAGTCTTTGAAGGAGCAGGAAGCAGAGGACTAGTAGATAAGATCCTACAGGAAACAAACTATAGAAAAGGACCTTTCAGAAGAATTGATGATTCCCTGATAAATGGTTTTGTGGACGTCAGTGCAGCTTGTTCTAAGAAAAACAGAATGTAGAGCAGAATGTGACATTGGTCAATCAGGAGTTTGTAGCTAAAATACAAGAAAGGGTTGTACAAAAAGTGGAGGGAGATTACTGAAGTTTAGTTACATTTAAGAAAAATAGTTTTCTGATTAAAATTAGGCAACCCTTTTTTTTTTTTCTTTTTTTTTTTTTGTATTGCTTTGGCTCTAGCTGGCAGAATCCATAAAAGCTCACATAACACCAGTTCATAAGCATATGAAAGGTACAAGAAAGACGAACAATAAAAACGATCCACTATTAAGTAATAAAGAAAAGTACAAATTCCAGAAAGAGATGCAGCATTCAGCTTCCAAAATAAACGCCAAAAAACCCAAACAATTAATTATGGCTATTAAAAAACCTAAACAAACCCATATGTTTTTGTATAGTAGGACACTGAAACTTCTTGGTTGGTTTTAAAATTTCTTCTTAATCTCATTTTGCATTTCCTGAATTATGTTTCCATTATCATTCTCTTCCCCCTTCTCTTACTTTTCTCTTACTTGTTTTGTGATATTTTTAACTGTAAATGCTTTGGGAAGAGACCATTGCGTCTTCAACTCCCCGTGGATCTAATGACAACATGGTCTTGGTGTTACTACCTGTAGGAATTGAATTAGGTGTTCGTATTCTTCCCCTGAAAAAACAAATGGCTTTTTATTCATGTTCCAGGTCGAAAAGGAGGATGTGTGAAGGGAAAAGGAGGATCAATGCATATGTATACCAAAAACTTCTATGGTGGCAATGGTATTGTTGGTGCTCAGGTACATATATAACTTCTACTTTAAAGCACAACCTGAATTTTGTTTGTGTCCTGTGGTGTTTCTTCTCGTTTCTGTGGTGTCACCTTGTATGCAGATAGAAACCTTTGCTCTGTGGCTAGTAAATCTATTATGTCTTTATTCTGGTTTGGTCACAGTTTTGTGGACTGTAGCAAAAATGAACCAAATTGGGAATGTACTTAATATTTCTGTTTGGGTTGTAATACAGATTGGAACAACTATAGGTGGGTTGGTAACAATTTGTTTGTAAGCAGAGCTCTAACAGCGTAAATGTCTCATTACTGTTCCCAAGCTGTCTGTCTCCCACTCTTTTAAACATTGTTCTAAAAATTTTGGTTTGTCTCACACTCTGGTAGGTTCCTCTAGGAGCTGGGATTGCACTGGCCTGTAAATACTTCGGTAAAAACGAGGTCTGTCTGACGTTATATGGGGACGGTGCAGCCAACCAGGTAAGCGAGCTCTGTCTGGTGAGGCTGTGTGAAGAGACCATGGCTGTGGAGAAGCTTCCCTCCTGTGCCTGGGGAGCTCTGCCTCTCCACAGGCTGCTGGGAGAGCACCTTTCACCCTCTCAGCGTCGTACCTGCAACCCAGCCAGAGTCTGACTTGGGTCCTCTGCTGAGATTGTTGTGCTGAGCTTTCTGCTGCAAGGGTGCTCGATTAAAGGAGTTCACTGACAGTGAAAAAGCAATCCCAGAGAGAGAAGACAGCGTACACTCTCTGTCCTACAGCCTGCTGCAGTTGTTCTCGGGGGTTTTGTTATCACTGAAACCAGCTTCACATGGGTGGCTGGGCATCTCACAAATTTGGACACTGGCACGTCTTATTTGTATTGTCTGACGCATTCGAGTAGGGGTGTTTCAAGTACTCTGTAGTCTTCACTGTTCATCTGAACAACCCTTCTGAAGTTAATTGCCTAGATGCTCTTAGCGAATCAGGAATATAGCGTGTGCTTGGATACTATTTTTTTAACCATGTTTTGGATCCGTCTCTGTCCTTCCCCACCCCCAGTTTGAACTCTGCCCTTGTTGCTGGAGTGGAGGGGAAACATCTCAGCTCCTTCCCTCCTGGAGAGCTCTAGATCCTAAGGGAGTGAGTGGGGCTAATGGTTAATTGTTTGAAGGCTGCACAAGTCATGGGAGGAGCTTTCCATTTACTTGTGTTATCCCCTTTCTGGTTGCACATGGGTCACCCAGGTGTGACACCCTGAGGTCTGTGTGCTGTAAGGAGAGCCCTGAAGCTGAGTGCTGCTGGGTAGGGAGAAACACACAGCTTACGTTTCTGAAGTTGGGGGGGAGGACAGAGCATCTTGCAGAGCTACTTAGTGTTGACACTCTGGCCAGTCTCTTCGTACTATCAGCAGAGGCATTATGCCAGATAAGAAAGAAGTGGTTTAGAGTGCACCACTGATGTAATTTACTGCTTTCAAAACCCAAGTGGAGATCTCAGTTCTTGGTTTTCCCTGTGTTTGACTTACTTAGGGTAGCAAGGCTGATGCGGTCACTGAGGTTGAACGTTTCTTCTGCTTCGCTGTAGCGGCATCCAGCCAGATTAATTAACTGTGAGGGGTTTTTATGACTGTAGCTGAAATAATTCAGTTTAAATAAATAAAGAAATAAATCAGTTTAAAAATTAAGTTCTGTGAACTATTAGTTGAGAATAAAGTTACCTGATAGAGCGTAGCTTCTCTTTTATTCCTGCTGAGCTGCAGCAAGTGGTTGGTTTCAGATCACTTTCAGTATTAAAATTTCTCTGAGCAAGACCTGTGCAACGGAATGGTTTTCTGTAGAGCCTAATGCCTGAAGGCTAAGCTCCCCACCAGATGTAACTCACTCATTCTGTTTCAGGGCCAAATATTTGAAACCTACAACATGGCTGCCTTGTGGAAGCTGCCTTGTATTTTCATCTGCGAGAACAATCGCTATGGGATGGGAACGTCAGTTGAGAGAGCCGCCGCCAGCACTGACTACTACAAAAGAGGAGACTTCATTCCAGGGCTCAGGGTGAGGCCAGCCCCAGCTTCTCTTGAGAAGGGGGTGGAAGTGGGAGGGGTTTGTGTCCACACACCTGCACAGTACATACATATGTATGTATTGCTTTTATTTACAAATGTATTTATAAATATATTTTTTTAATATAGGAAAATGTGAAACTGAATTCCTGTTGCACTACTGGAAGTTCGGGGGGTTGGTGATTTTTTTGACTCAACTTACAGTTTCTGTTTTACCAGGTGGATGGCATGGACGTTCTCTGTGTTCGAGAAGCAGCAAAGTTTGCAGCTGAGCACTGTAGGGCTGGAAAAGTAAGTCTGTAACCGTCATTCCTTTTCCATGGGTGAAATTCCCAGCCAGATTATTGCTGCATAAAAAGTTCCTCACCTAGCCCCTCTTCTCCAGTCAGTGTTGAAACTGCATTTGTTCTGACTGCCAGGCACTTGTGTTCTTTATGAAGACACTAATTAGGGGAAGTACCAAAGAAAGTTGTAATCATTCTGTGTTTGCAACAAATGGAAAGTGAAGTAAAAGTTTTATGTCTGTCACCCAAGCATGATATGCTGGTTCTGAAGATTTTCAATACTTGGTGAAATAATGTTTACACTAGGGACATAAAACAGAAAAAAAAAGGTTCGTACAGAAGAATAAGGTTTTGAGAATTACAGTAAAACAACAGACAATTTTAAACAGTGTGAATGATGGTGGAGTGATATTGGAAGGGAAGAAATTGTTTAATGCTGCTCAGTAAGAGCAGTAATAATACGAGAATAAGTGGTGACAATATCAACATATGCTTTCATTTGAAAAGGGTTACATTTCCTTTTACTAGTTGTGATAATGTTCTGGAAATTAAACTGGGAAAAAATGTTGAGTTAAAATCATCACTGGTGCAGTTCATCAAATATAGCAAATACTTGCTGCTAAAATAACACACTCTATTCTTTTTTTTCTTTTTAAGGGTCCTATCCTGATGGAGTTACAGACGTACCGTTACCATGGCCACAGTATGAGTGACCCTGGAATAAGGTACCGTGACATCCTTTCTTGGTCTTCACTGAAAACAAATTCTTGAATTCAGTGTTTAAATCCATGACATTACTATAAACAGTTTGATCACTCGTTGATAATCCATACTTGTTTAAGTCTCTTCATACTGCAAGTTAGTTTTAGAATAAGCATAAAGTCAGTTAAACTTCTGGACTTTGTGTTAATGAATTTTGCTTTCAGTGTAACTGTATGTTGTATTCTAACTAAGCTCTGACTGTGCTTTTCCAGGGCTTTTAGAGTATTTAAAAGCCTGTAAATTGAAATTAGAGGAACAGTTTGGACTGTTCAGTGAAGCACTTCTTAAAAATATAAATATACAGTTGCCAGAATGACTCAGGCATTGTGCCAGCTGACAAATCTGTGTCCAGAACCTCACCTCTGTTCAAGTGTGGCACTTCAGAAGTTCATGTCTTTGCTTGTCTTGCTCCTAGCTATCGCACCAGAGAAGAAATTCAAGAAGTGAGAAGCAAAAGCGATCCCATTACTCTGCTGAAGGACAGAATGGTCAACAATAACCTCGCTAGCATTGAAGAATTAAAGGTATGACCTTCAGTTGCCATTGAAGCAAGCTCTCGAGCATTTGCATGCTAATGATCTGATAAGCACATCCTAGGGCACAAAAGCAAACACAAGTGGGTCACTTGTTCTTTGAAGTTCTGTAGTTTGTTGTAAAGCCACTTTTATTGGTAAGTTTTTGTTGCAGACTGACTAATGAAGCTGCACGCTGCTGGAGAAGTGTTTTGCTTTTGGGTGCTGAGTATAACACAGCAGGGCAAGACTGCCTGGGCGGGTGTTTGTGTTCCAAGTACGGCTCTTGTCATGTACTAACGTGTAGAAATCAAAGTTAGCCGGGCTTTCTCAGCTACCTAGGACAGGGGTAAGTCTCTGAAAGTGAAATTATAAACACTGAAAAATCCTAGTGACAGAACCAGGAACCCTCAAAGCAAGTGTTGTAAATACTTGCATCAACTCTGTGTAAAAAAATTAACACTGGCATTCAGTGTTGTGCAGAATCAGAATCAAAACTGTAGAGTCAGTGGGGTCTTGTTTCTCTGGCAATGCATTACCTGTGCTACCCAAAAGGGCCAAATGCTGCGGTTCAGTCGGCAGGAAGTTTTCCCAGGTGTTTAATTTACATTTATAGACAGCAGTAACACTAATTCTGACCAATACTTAATCATTGTGTTTAAATTCAAAATTATACTGCTTTTCCTCAGCTGTCTAATAACAAGCATCTTTTTTGCCTTAGGAAATTGATGTGGCAGTGAGGAAGGAGATCGAGGAGGCTGCTCAGTTCGCTACCACTGACCCAGAGCCACCCCTGGAAGAACTGGGTAACCACATCTACTTCAACGAGCCACCCTTCGAGGTGCGTGGCCCAAACCAGTGGATAAGGTACAAGTCTGTCAGCTAAAGGCCTTCTGTTGTTGGCAAAACTTATTCTTATGAATAAGTGAATGCCTTTACAGGAACTATAATAACTCAGAAACAAACCTAAAGCTTATTAAAAGAGGAAATGTGTAGGGAAATCCATCTCTGTGGATTTTCTTAAACACGCTGAATGTTGTTTCAAAAGGAGCTAAATTAAGAGAAAGCAGTCATTTATTTAAATTGCTATATATTTGCTTTACTGACTTTTCTTTGGATTGCTGTATGTGTTATGTACAGTGTAAAAAAAATAAAAATATTAAACTTTAACCACATTTATCTGGTGGTTTGTTTGCTTTGTTTCTTCCCCCCCAAAAGGCTGCATTTTTGCTGCAGCAAAGTTTCTAAATGAAAACACCACAGCAGGCTCTTCTTACAAGTTCAGCGAGAGCAGCTTTAATACAAAAAGCTCTATACAGTCATCTGCGTGGGGTAACAGCTACTGTAGCGTATTCCCCCCGCTCAACCGTAACACGTTTTGAGTTCACAGATTTCACAATGCTAAAGCCAGTTCAGATGTGTGCAGAAAAGTTGTTTTTTAACTCAGCTAATACTTGATATTACACTGCTAAGCATTTGGCTCCTGCATTGCTCTGTCATAAGTACTTTAAGTGCGTTGACACCAACTTCAAAGCTGTTACTATTCACTGCCTGTTACACTGATGGGCAGAAAAGCCACGGAATTGTGCAAAACCCGCAAGGGCACTATACAGTGTTAGGAATGTATCTCTCATTGATTACCCTCACACCTTCTCAGTCTGAAGCGTTAACCTTCTGCACAGAGGTCTTACCAGATGTTTGTCGGTGGTTTAATATTGCATTCCAAATTCTGCAGAGAAGACCACCCCTGGATGAAGAAGAATGGAAGAACGATCAGGGACTGGTCCCTCAGCTCCATTATTTTAAACAAGCAAGAAGTAAAATCTAGAAATATTAAGGATACACCAGAAGACACTACGCTGCTTTAAAGGTTATGGCTAAAATTACTTCTTCCAGGTCAGGCAGGGGTTAACAGAATGATGCTGAAAGAACTTGAATCAGAGGATAGGAAAAGTAAGTTCTTTATGCCTATTTTCCATATGATGGCATCACTCTTACAGGTGCAGAAATAGCTGCCAACCTTGATAAATGCCGAAACTTAGATGGCTTGAAGCCCCCTAAGTGGAGTTGTGAGAATCAGAGATGAAATTCACGGCAGTCACCACTGAACTATCACTGACCTATTTGAATAACACAATTTCTAAAACTCTGGGGTTGCTGGTTTTTTCCCAAACTTCTTTAGTTAAGCAGAACAATGACCTAAAGAAGTACTTTCTTACCGCAGCTGAAGATAGCGCAGATCGTCTTTAGTGATATCGTTAAGGACAGCACTCAGCGTATAATCTTCTTCAGCAAACTAAAAGGCAAATTTAGTCCTAAATTAATATTCCTTCTTGGAAACCAAACTGCTAACTATGACTACAATGACCTTTTTTTAAAAAAGGTAATTTGGGGGGGGTTGGTTGTTTTTGTTGATTTTTTTTTTNTTTTTTTTTTTTTTTTTTTTTTACCTTCTTAATGGCATCCAAGTCTGCTCCTTGTTGCTTCAGCCAGTTTGTGAGCTCAGGGTCTGCATTTTCTGTAGAAGTTGTTGCAGACCATTGGGAGTCTTTAACAGAAAACAAAAGTAGATGTTAATAGACCTCCAAGCCAGGGCAACAGTGGTGGGTTTCAGACTGCTGAAGCTTAAAATAGACTTTTAGCCTTTAAGCAAGGCCAAGATGTGCGAGTGTCAAAGCGTGCAGTAGCTCCTCATACCTTCGGGTTTCAGTTTTAATTGAAGCAAGCGTAAGTCCTGAGTTTTTTGCTCCAAAGATTGTCGTAAGAGGGTCTGATACTCTTTCTCCTTCTGAATGAGGTTTTCCAAAAGCCTGCCAGCACAGGAGAGATCAAACACAACCACACTGAGAGTGAGTCTAGCTGAAGAAAAGATTTATCCTCTTCGATGGCTGCCAAAGGACAGAGACACTTGTGAGGTCCTGTCTTAAGTAACAAATTTTATGGCTTAGAGGTTTCATTTTGCTTGGCTGAGACTCAGCTTAGCGGTGGCGCTCTAAGGCTTTCATCTTTGCAAAATTTAGTAAATAGCTTGTAAATTATGTTCTTATTGTTTTGCAGCCCCTGTGGGCAGAGCTGCTGCCTTTATGCTGTAACTTACTGCTCACCAGTGTAACACTGATGCTTTACTGGGGACTTCCTGATCACAGATTCACATCACACCCATAAAGAAGAGCAGGACCTTCAGCTGTTAACACGCTGGCAGCAGCCCTCAAATGTAATCCATGAAGAAACAGGACAGGGCTCTGCTGAGCTCTGCTTGTGCCAATTGGTGGGCAGCCTGTCCTGGTCGGCCAGGGCAGAGCTGCTCCGGTGTTTCCTTGCACTGCCACTGGGTCAGGTGGCGTTCAAGGAGCCATGGCAGTAGGAAGGAAACCAGCAGAGTTGCACAAGCCTAATTATTAAACAGTAGAGATCCTACATGACATTCTGCAAGGAAAAAAATAATTACACAGAAACAGAAGTTGTACTGAAGGCTGCTGAGCCGTCACACCGCTGCTGCCAGCGTATTCTGAACCCTCTGTGCTGCTGGAAGGCCTGCTGTAGCACCAGGCAGTCGTACCAGGTGAGTTGCATTTATGTTACGTATATACATGTCACTGTAGAAAGCGATGTCTGAGCTTTCTCAGACTTTGAAAGTAAATCCAACCTCTATAGGAGAGTTACCTTAAGGTCTCTTGTTTAAGTCTGCCCAACTCCAGGCTAAGCTGCTGCTGAGCCTCGTGTGACACCACAGAGCTAAGGGTGCTGCTGACTCCCGATGTGACGGCGGGATCCTCAGCCCTGTTTTCTTCAGTGGGCTGGAAACTGTCCTCCACTTCATCACCATCCTTGTCCCCGCCTTCCATTTCTGATGCTGGCTCAAAGTGAGCTCGAAGCTCTGGTAAAGTGAAACAGTGCAAGGATAAGTATGTTTTTGGACAACTCTGGCTTCAGGGCTACTGGAGTTCTTTATCACTGAGGGCAGGGAGCTACAGCTCAGGAAGTGACTGTTTGCACCATGGGCCGCCTTACAGTCCTGAGCAGGGGAGGAGCAAAGCCTGGTGCGGACTGGGTCACAGATTCTCCGGTATCAGTTCTAAAATGAGTGACACTGCAATAGCTCAGTTCTAACAGACCAGTACAGGTAGGCAGCTGTAGATTACAGCTGCAGAGATGAAACATAAATTTGTGATTAAATTAATTATAAAATAGTTAACAAAATGCATTACTGAGAAACCTTTGAAAATGTAGATGTTCCTTTTTTTTAAAAGGGAAAAAAAAAAAAGTTGTTTCCCCTTATGCTCTGGACCGAAGAGTCTACAAAGCCTTCCCCTTTTCCAGGTAGCATTCCTAACCCCAGCTCTCTCAGAACTTGCTGCAGGTGGCCACCTTTCCCATCAAAAAATAGCTGGCATTCTTCTCCTACAAAGTCCTAAAAAATGTGGCCAATTTGGCCTAAAAGCCACAGCAACTTTGGGCTGAAAGGGCTCTTCATTATTAGGCACACTCAGAACATTGTCATACCAGAAGGGGGGCTCAGGATGCCAGAGAGTTAAAAACTACTCGCAAATTTCCAACTTAAACTTACTCCTAGACAGCTCTTTGTAATTTATCCTGCTGCTAGGTGGTGGTGTTTTTTCCCACTATCCATCTGCAGGCCAAAATCATATTCCTCCTCTTATTAAAGCATTCCCTTCTCCGCATCTGTTCCACAGCTCAGTCGGCATTTCTCAGAACACACAACCAGACCCGTGCAGTGTTACCCACCTTGGATGTCACCAAAATGTTGTACAGTCATTTTATTTCTTACTAGAAAAGCTCCAGCTCGGGCTGAATTTAATTTCCCCCCCTTATTTTTCCCCCATGGTTGGACCACACGGGTGGCGCGGAACCACTGGTTACCTCCTCATTATGTGCTTTGGTACCGCAAGTACAGCGTTAATCCTGCAGATCAACACTCTTTTCTCTACAAGCTTCTGACCCTGGCCCTTTGATGTAGTGGCACAGGGGATGCAGTTAATGGCACACTGACAGATTAAACATCTAAACTGTTCCATTTGCTGTAATTCTTTGATATGCCAACAGCCTTTTATTTACTTTTTTTAAAGATTATTTTCAGCTGCTTTGATTTACCTGGAATAAGAATAGTGACTGCTGCTTGGACTGCGCGACGGATTATGTTATCCATTGCAAACATCCAGTGGGGCCTTATTAAGTGATTTCTTAATACTTTGTTCACCTACAAGTAAATAAGCATGTTAAAGTAGCAGCAAAAAAATGTTTGCTTACACCTTAAGAAAGAGAACCTTGGGTTTTGATAGCTGATATTTTATAAAGTAACAACTGCATGAGTCTCTTAAACCCTCCCAGCTTTCAAGGTCTACACAACAGATTTGACAGTTTTAGGCTACAGAGCTTTCAAACCATATCCAGGCTGTGACATTCAAGAGAAGGTGGAAGAGGAGTGAGGACGAGTGGGGAAGCTGCTCACCCCTGGGGTGAGCTCTGTCTGGGTAGAATTCCTCTCCCCCTGCATGAAGCAAGGAACTCACCGCATCCTGAAACCCAAACAGCACCAGATGAATCTGGTTGATGGACGTGCTGTCAAAGTCCAAATCCATTTTCAACTTGGATATGGTAGAAGCCATCACTCTCTGCTCAGGAGAGCGTATGAAGTCTCTTAAAATCCCAATAATTTGCTTGATGTGGGCCACTGAAAGCTGCAGTTCTTCAGAGCTCTGGAGAAAAGATAATGAACATATATTAAGTAAACCCCAGAGTCATTAAACATCTAATTAGTAGTATTAGTATTTTTAGGGTTACAAATTACAGCTTTGCCCATGTATATTTCACACTAATGCACAGAAATCACAGAACTTTTGGTTCTGTAAAGCCTTTATTTTCTAGCTAACATTTTTTAAATAGTAATTCTTATTTTCCAAAAAATAAATTAAGTCTATTTCTACGGTGGCTGTCACTCAGGGAAGAGGTTCCAGATAACACTGACGTGTTTCCGCAGTGTACTGCAGAGGGCAGCTCTCCTCCAGAAAAAGAGCAGAGCGAGTTGGTAAGACACCCAAATTTTTTAGATGCTATCCTTTCAATAAGCTGAATCTGGACTTCTATCTAATTATGCTGGCATTTGATTTCCTTAGGCAAAAAAACATTTTTATATACACATTTATCATAAGTCAGAAAAAGGACTAAGATTACTCAGTGACAGGACTGCAGTGTTCATTCTGTGATTTGCAGTCCTTAACCCCTACAGTTAAAGCCATCTAAAGACTTCTAAGAACAACAACCTGTATAATTAAAAGCTAAAGGGAGATGTATTATAGAAACTATGGAAAAGAGATGATTACAGCAGCGTTGCAAAACAGCTGGAGACTAAGGTAGGACTTGCTGTTACTAAATAATCCTTCTTTATCCTGGAAAATATTTAGAGTCCTGGTTATTTCTGACCAAGATCTCCCGTATGGATTTCAGTCATCCATGAGACTATGAGCTGTTTTGCAGTTTAAGCTCAGAGCAGAAATTCACCCCAATTGCTTCCCTGGCCTGAGTTTGTGGGCCTTTCTTTGGGGCCTGCAGAGCTCTACAGGAGCCTCCAGAGCCTGGGGCAAGCCCAGCTGCACCAGGAGGCAGTCTGAGGAGAAGGAGTTGTGGGGGAGAAGCAAACCCTCGCTGTGTGCGGAGCTGGCTCCACACTACCCCCTTTATCTAAACGCAGTCCTGGTGAAACACCATAGCTTTTGTAAGAATAATGTCAGTGGCACATTAGCAGCAGGGACTAAGTAGAAAAGTTTAAGCGACCAACTCTTACTGGCGTGTGGCATTGCTTGGCTACAGCTTAACCAAACACCTGATTTTTTTTGCTCCTCTTTACAGTCACTAAACCTTCCCCCTCAGCCCTTCCCTCTACAGAAATCTACCTTAGCTTTTTTAAGATTCATGTAGTGTGTTCTTGGCACCTAGTTTACAACTGCTTTGAATTAAAAATTGTTAATCAGTTCTCTATCCTTAAATCAAATCATACCTATTACCACCTGGTGTTTCATTTCCACGTCCTTAAAACAACACTGAAACCACCCAACCCCCCAATCCCACCTCAAAAACCTGCCCCTCAGAAAAAAACAACAGCCCAGCAGCAGACAAAAAAGGTGGTGTTTGCCATCCATTCTGTCAACAGCAAATGGCTCACACAGTTAGAGGTCTCAGAGATTAAAGATATCCAGAAGGGATAATCCAAGCACCTTCATTTATTAGTTTTCAGAAAAGGAATACTACTACTTGGCTTGTCATTTTCCTTTTGACACAGGACAAGGAGAGTTGAAGTGAAATTACCTGTGCAATACAGTCCTGCAAATTGGAAGCAACTTCATTCTGTTCTTCCTTAAGGATTTTATATAGGATTGCTCGGCGTTCACTGTCCTTCCGCAGCAGAAACAGACCAGAATCCTTATCCTCAACGGAAGAGGAGGTACTCCTGTCCTCCGAGGCCAAGCCTTCATCAGGCACGCTGCATCAGCAACCAGGCCACGGGCACAAGAGAGACCTCAGCATTAACAACGTGGCAGTACCGTCAGAAGCAAGCAGGGAGACTTTGGAGGTTAAAAAGTGAGTTAAACTACAGCAGCGGATTGATCAGACTGTTAAACACTAATTCTGAGACAGAAGATGGCTCAGATTCTCTGCTGGTGTATACCCCACTGAAGGCAAACGCAAAGGCCGAATTCACCCCGCTAGGAAGCTGGCACTAACACCACCAAGATCTGGTTCAGTTTTGGTGAGGAATGCTGAAAAACCTGGACTAAGATAACTATGGACTTGTTCTGGCCCTATACTGTAACACACTCATTTGAAAGTACAGCTTCGTGCTCTCTGAGCAGCAGAGCTATTTTTCTGCTGCCCCTTCCCCACTTTTCTTCATGAGTACATGGAAGGGTCAACTCTTCTGCCAATTCCTGAATTCATGTCCACTCAGTCTCTAAGATGACTGACATTTATTCACTGTGGGGTAGGAAAAGCACATAAACATGTGGAAACCTTAGAGAGAAAGAATCATTGTTCAAAATTAAATATAGCCAATATTTAAATTAACTAGTAACTTGCTTATGCAACTCACTTTCTTTTTAATACACCTGCTTATTTAGTCATTATGTGAAAAAAATGCCCTCAGATAAAATGTAACATGAGTTAAATCCACATAATCTCTCATGGGTGTCAAGAGATGAGCAAATGCTTTACCTTAGCAAATGGGAAATGGGATGCTTTGTCTGAATCTCCGAAATCGATCTCTTTGGCCTTTCAAAAAACATGTCATGCTGTACGTCAGAGTCCGGTGAAACAGAGCCATGCTCACTGCTGCTACTGCCAGCCTGCTCTCCGTGGATCGGCAGTGGAAGGGACATATTACGGTTGTAATCTAGCAACAGATAATGTAAAACACGTAACAGAGCTAGGCAGGAAAGGGCAATGTGCTTAAAACAGCCGTGATCATCTTCAGTGATATCAAGACCTAATTTTGCAAAATGGGCGAGGGAGAAGTAACCTTGTTGATAAAAGCAGCAATACAGCTCAAAATCCTTATATGCATAAGCAATAAAAGGCGGGAATGAGCTAACTGCTGAACCCAAAGACAGCATAGCAGCTGGATACTCATATGAAATACCATTTTCTTATCCTCTCTTGCACACACACAGAGTAGCTCCTAATGGCAGGATGAGGGACAGTGGGCACAAGCTGGAACACAGGAAGTTCCAGTCAAAGATGAGGAAAAACTTCTTCAGGGTGAGGGTGCCAGAGCCCTGGAACAGGCTGCCCAGGGAGGGTGTGGAGTCCCCTTCTCTGGAGACCTTCAAGACCCACCTGGATGCAGTCCTGAGTAATGTGCTCTGGGCAGCCCTGCTTTAGCAGGGGAGTTGGACTAGCTGATCTCTAGAGGTCCCTTCCAACTCTGACAAATCCATGATTCCATGGTATATACACACACTCCCCCTTGGTGCCAGGCTCACAAGGTGGTACAACTGGATATACAGCTGTTTAAAGAGCCTAAATCAAAACCAACAGGTTACCATCAGCTGCTCCATCAGCCATATTTTAAGCAGAGAGCACTCTGCTACCCACCTTCCTCACCTCTGCCCAGCCACGTTAATGGATGTACATTTGCTCCCTCTCTGACACCTCAGGCATCTGCCTCCCTCGCATGTCCCCTTCCTCTCACTAAGGACCCTCTCCCTTAGAACTAGCCTGAAGGAAATCTCTTGTCCCTTTCCAATTCATCTTGAAAGTAAGAAGAAATAAAAAATAATAATAATATTAAAAAAAAACAACAAAAGAACCAGATACTGAGAGCTTGCTATAATCCTGATTGCCGTTGTCACAGAATCTTCATTGTTGGAAGGGACCTCTGAGATCATCCAGTCCAACAGCTGTGCGACAAAAAAGGTAAGGAAGAAATTCTGTCAACTCAGAGCACATGCACTCATGGAGAGTAAAATATCACAAAAATTTTTGATGTTACAAATTATGTGGAGCTGGGGGAGAGAGCTAGAAGTTAAAAGTTGTTCAGAAAGCTCTTACATACTCCATGGTACGCAACTGATGTTCAGACGGCCAAGGTTGAACAGACAGAGAAATGAAATAATCTATGGCACCTTGTGAGAACTGTTTCAAGGTGTATCAGCAGTACAGAGTACGGACTGAGATTTGCTCTGGGCTGTCTTTATGATTGGAAGAAATAAAGAAAAAAGGTACAGAAACAGGGCAGGAAGGTGGAGGCAAGGCTGAAGAAACTGGCAGTGAGAGAAACAGTAGAGGGAGGAGACAGAGTACACTGCCCAGGACCTGCCTTACATCCCCAAATTCCCCTTGGACATGGCTGTGGCAGACAGCACAGCTTTCCCCAGCTCCGGCACAGCGAAGCACACACTCGGCTGCAGCCGTGTTGCCCTTCCCTCCCCTCATCCAACAGACAGTTTTCACAGCATTTGCCCACTCTGCTCATGTCCGCAGCCATCACTGAGCTTGCTTCTTGCTGCAGCCCAGTGCTTAACCCTGCAGCACCAGATCCTCAGGCCATCTGAAGGAGCTCCATAACCTCCTCAATGAGCAGGAGAAGAAAGGAGGATGGCAGGAGGAGGGAGGTGGCGTAGAAAAGAGTTGCTCTTCCCCTGGAATATATGCCTGTTGCTCCCAGGGTACCTAACACGGCAAGCTTCTAATGCCACACAATTTTTCCAGGAAAATGTCCTCAGGCAAGGGCTGGAAAGGCCACAGGAGATAATTTTTGCAGTGAGGCAGAAGGCCACAGTCTGCCAACAGCTCCCGACTGCCACCACCCTGGCTGGGCAGCGTGAGTTGTCCTGTTCCCCCAGCGTAACTACAGCGACTGCAGTTCTCAATGCCCCTCAGGTCAGGAGGTGATGCCCATTTCCTTGCTTAAACCAATCCAGCTAGATGTTATAAATCTTGGGGGGGGGAGAGCAAATAGAATTCTGCTCTCTCAAATGTTCCCTGCCGAGGGGGAAAAAGCTCAAAAAGGGAAGCAATTCAATTTGCATTGGCAGTGCATGCATGTGTGTGTGCAGACAGGGGAAACAAACAGCAAGACCAACAGCTGCTTGTTTTTAAATGGACAGTTCCTTGAAACACTAATAATTTAGTTGGCAGGTCTATATTAAGATTTGTTATCTTATCACTGAGGAAGTGGCTGATCTATTGAAGGGGTGAAGGACACGCTAGGCAGATAAAACAAAACAACCCACTAAAAGAACTGCTTCAGCATTTATGGGCCAAATTTCCAAGTTACACAGCAAGTTTGAAAGCGCTGATCCTTGTAGACCCAAACACCTAACAAACCCACAGTTTCAGGTGCCAAGCACCTCACCTACTCTGTAAAACTCAGATCTCTGAAGTATATGTAACTGTAAATCTGAAATGCAAAATTGCTTTGCAAAGTCTTCGCCGAATGTAATTTTTCTAATTTTAATTTACTATAAGTGAGGCGTTTTTTGGGGGGGGGAGAGCAAAAATGGGGTTGGAAGGTTTTAGCAAGCAAAACACAAAATAAGCAAGCAACCATATTTTGTGAGAATTGTTAACTTTAAATATGCCTAATTACAAATCACAGGCACTTTCAACAGTTGAGTTCCTGCTGCTTTCCTGGCACAAGGAATGTCCTTAGTCAAAGGGAGTGCTGAATGATTCCAATCTTTTATATAACGCTTAATGATGATGTTGACTGGGATTTGGCTGATAATTCCTTACCTGAAGGCTTGAATGCAATTCTGCTTTTCTTGCCCTTGTTTACTTGTTTCAGGAATGAGTCTCTGAGCAAATCAGATGCTGTAACACGTTTACAAGGATCAGGTTCAAAACAGAGCAAAATAAAGGCCCTTGTTTCAGCGGACAGTGACTCTGGAATTTCAGGATGAATCTTAAACATCCCAACCTGCAAGTAAAACAGAGATACAAATCATTTTTACTAAACAAACTAATTTTACTAAACAACTGCAATGAAACAATGTGCTAAAGCTTTCTTTGTATGATTTCACAGAGTTTTGCTGACTCTGGTGGAAAACAAGCAATCCAGGTACCCACACAGAGCAGTGAAGTGACAAGGCTCTGACTTGGTTTACTTCATTGTAAACATGGCATGAATGTCCATGTGATACTACACAAATGTCAAATTAGTGATATATCTAGCCATCTACTTTCAGGCAGTCTGGGATCTGGACATTATTGACACCAAATGCACTAAATGCTGCTTCTATCAGCATCAAGAACTCCATTTCCTCCAGCTACTGCATACGCTTCCCATCACCCCTGCCCAGTACCAGATCTCTCTGTTGCTGACTCCTCCAGCACATTCGTGTCCAGGAACAGGAATAACTTCCTCCTCTAGCACCGACTGCCTGGGGCCTGCACCTGTTCTGCTCCTGCCGCTGCCAAATTTTCTTGTACAAATGCTCACAATGACCTTGCCAGACCTTCTCACCGCCCCTGGTAGCACTCAGGCCAGATGTCTTCCCTAGCTTTTCAGTGCTACTGAACTGAAAAATGACATGATGTCCAAAGGTTTAATAAGACCCCCCACTCTTTAAGTAACCAAAAATGTGCTTCCCCAGGTTGCTCCCTAGTGATTTTTTCAGCTCCTTCACTGTCTTTATATTCTCTAATGCCAATTCTGGTATAGATGTTTTGAAATGAGAGCTGTGTAACACATGTGCACTGTATGGCACGTATCTGGCAAGATTATGGCTTGTAGTGTCAGCATCGTTACATAAAACAGGCTCTGGAGAACAAGCAGAAAGATAGTGGCCACAAGGGAGATAGTAGCCCAACAGTTAAACAAGTGCCAGCTGCTTGCTAAAATGAAGAGCTGTTTAAATAATCTCATTATACAGCTGCATTAACACACTGTGGCACCATTAGGCACTCACAATAGTGGTTCAGCTTTAATGCAAGCTGAAGAGAAAAACGCTGAGCTGTCATGCTTCAGTTTGAATGACAGTGCAGAACGTAAAATGCTAATAATGCATTAAAGCCCTTCCAAACCGTGACTCTAAGCACATTCAAAACTCAGTATTTCCTGCATGAAATATTTTTAACATATGCAACTTGCTAACCTCTACAATCAAATCGATGTATTTAAGAAATAAATAGAATAAATAAACAAATTAATTGATATTATGTCCTTTTGGCAGAATACAACATCTATACATTCACTTGTCTGATGGAGCATCCTTATCTGATTTTTAAAATCCCACACGTTTTGGACGGTGCTTTATAAATGGGATATACAGTTTCTCTGTTTTAGAACCTCAGCCCAGCAAGATTTTTGCTCTGGAGCACAGAGAGAAGACAGCTACCTGCTTGCTGTGCTCTGGCAGCTCCTCAAGACACATCTGTCTTTGTGGTCAGCTCACTCCTCCTTGTGCGCTCTGAAGTCGGGCTCACACAGGCAGCTTCAGTGTGGGCAGTGTCACCAGCTGCCGTTATAACCTCACATACTAAGCAAAACCTAATACAAACCAGGACAAGGATATTTGAATGCATGTCTCTAATTTTTATCTCTGTGGCTCGAGGAGAGTAAGTCTTGTCACAAGCACTCTGAAACTCTGTGGCAACATTAGTTTATCTCCATTTAATGTCATTTATTGCACTCCTTTCACCAGATGCACACATACTGTGCTCATAAATGAAATACAAGATAAGGTGCACTCAGCCAGGATTTATTTCCAGTTCTATTTCTTCTAGCTCCCTTTATTCTACTTTGTTCAGTTCCTTGGTTATTTGCAATCTCTCTATTAACTGCACAGCCTGACTCAGACCTTCCCTCTCCTCACCTATCTTATGCATGAGAGTGTGTGCACGTGTGGAGATGGAGACCTGAAGGGTTCAAATAACCCAAGTTTTCCATGCTTCTGTTCTTTTTACATGCCTGTCCAGTTGAACTGCTTCATCCCTGGCTTCAAACCTAGCTTCCAGCTTGCTCACTTTTATTATACAGCAAAAAGAAACCACAGTTTGCAATTTATGGTGCCCAGCAAGAGGCGGCGTCAAGCAGGCCCCAGCAGAGCCAAGAAACAGAAAAGAAAAACGCATGCTTAACTGTAGCATATTAACACAGTCGGCAATAACAACTCTAAAAACTCTGCCACATTCTTGAAGAAAGAAGGGCAAGAAATTAATTTTTTAAAATGCGAATTCTGAGATTTCACATCTCTGTGGTCCGGAAGTGCTCACGGGCAAGATATATGGACATGTACAATCTTGCCACAGCTCACCTTGTGAGCCTGCATAGAGCTCAGCGAGCACCCAGAACTGAACTAGCACTTCCTGACAGTTCAAGAAACTGTGCTAAAGAAATAAGACATACAACTCACTGAACAGTTCAGCTACGTGCTAGATACATAAGATGAAAAGGCATCTGCCGACAGAACTGTATCTGACATTTACAATGATGTGGAAAAAAGTCTCTTCCCATGGCTCCCTCAGGAAAGCTTTAGTGAACCAAAACATGTTCACCCAGGCAGCTTCTTTTGATGTAGAGTCACAAGCTGACAGCACCAAGGTGACATATTATACCGTTGAAATAACTACATCAAAATAGATAACCATTCCTTTCTTTGCCTTTTAGCTGTGGTGCATAGAACAACTTGCAGGCCTAATATGATGCGTGGCATTGGATATCATACTGAATTGCAGCCCAGCTTACTATACCTATTGATAACGATCTGATTTTGCTACCATAGTTCCAGTAATAATTATACTAATGTTTGCACATTTCAACTGCATACACAAATGAATTAACAATATTGATAATTTAAAGCAGTTTGATGGGTTATGGATGTGATATTTTCCCCACTATAAAATAGAGGACTCTGAAGCATAGGTGAAAACTTCAGTACTTTACTAACGATCTACTACAAGCCAGTGGAAAACCCAAAATTTTTCAGTCTGTTTATTTGAGACATTATCACATTGTAGCTTTTACACTATTGTTAGCTTTAAAGTTAGAACAAGTAACTTTTTCAAAATTGTCAAAACTATCCTAAGCATTCTGAAGGGTTAATTTGTGTATTTGAAATTAGATACACTACGAAAAACAAAGCACTAGAGGCAACAGTTTACTGAGGAGGTACCTTTGATCCAAAAGGACTTAGGATGTAAAATACAGAGTATTTTACTCCTTCAGTACATACCAGAAATCCTGGGAAGTTAGCCCCCTGCCCCCTTCTAGCATAGATTCCCACCATGCTGCAGAGACCAGGCCTTTGAAAGACAAGGCAAACAGATCCTCTTGGCGGGAGGCTCATAAAGAAAAGACTTAAGGGAGCAGAAATAACTTGGCTGTCATCACTGGAGAGACTGGTTGCCGAGAAGGAAATCATAAACCAAGAGCAGGAGATGACAGAAGTAAGAGGATAGAGAATATTAGTTTTCGTAAGTCTTCACTCATTTTTCAGGTTGCTGCTCTGAGTCATGACCTATTTCCAGCACAAAAATAAACTACCCCCCAGAGCAATACAGCTTAGAGCAGAGAAGGACCATTCAGTGAGAATTGTCAGGAAGTGCAGTGATAGGACAAGGGGTAACGGTTTTAAATTGGAAGAGGGGAGATTTGGATTGGATATTAGGAAGAAATTCTTTCCTGTGAGGGTGGTGAGGCACTGGAACAGGTTGCCCCGAGAAATTGTGGATGCCCCATCCCTGGAAGGGTTCAAGGCCAGGCTGGATGGGGCTTTGAGCAACCTGCTCTGGTGGGAGGTGTCCCTGCCCATGGCAGGGGGGTTGGGACTCACTGATATTTAAGGTCTCTTCCAACTCTGACCATTCTGTGATTCTAATTAAGAACACAGATCAGACCGTGGCTTTGTGCGAAACAACCCATATAACAAAAGGTTACAACCGATTAAATTAATATTAAAAACTTGAAATTAGTATTTGAAAATTCATAAAGTCTATAGAAAAAAAGCTGTACTTACTTTAAACATTGCTGCCTGAGGCTCCCCTAGCTCATGAAACGGTGGTTTGCCTGTTGCCATTTCAATAATGGTACAACCCAGTGACCAGATATCAGCTGGTGCACCGTAGCCTCGGGGTCCTTTATCTATGATTTCTGGAGCCATGTACTGCAAGGTTCCTAGTCAGAACAAAAAGAATACCAGCTTAGTATTTTCATGTAAACTGTTCTTTTTACTGCGGATAACAACAAGTTAGCCAAGTCAGTTTGGTTTTATAATTGAAACAAAGTATTTATAAGTTTGTGTTTAGTTTTCTGCACTTTTAGCCATATTTCAAGAAAGCGTGCATGCATTTCATTTCATTAAATGAAAAAGTTACTATATTCAAGTGTTTCCAGATGTAACAGCAACAAATCAAAATACTCAAAAGAAAAATCTATTAACCCAGCACACTTCAGTTTTAAAAAAAAAAAGGAAAATGGAAAAAAATTACATTCAGGAAAAAAAACCAAAACGATAGCAAATCCAAGTTTATGGTGATCACACTCCCATTCACTCTTCTCTGAAAAAAGAATCCTAACCACGTTTTCATGGCAAATCTAAGACATCTCTTGGCTCTAACTCTAAATATATAATCTAAACCCTTAATAAATACTGCTAAAGCAGTCTTACCTGTAAATGTTTCTGTGCATGGGTTAATTCCAGCTAGCCGTTTGGAAGTACCAAAATCGGATATCTTTACCACACCACTGTAGGTGTTCACCAAAACATTATCTCCCTGTAGTTTGGATGAGAGAGACAGGGGAGGGGAGCAGGAGGAGCAGGGAGGGGAGACAAAATGAATACAGATTCCAAATCTCAATCTCAATACTCCTTCAAGTTTGCGGTTATCTTTATAATATACCTTTCTACAAAGGAATTTTCCAGGAGCACCAGAGAGAAGGGGTTGTTTTATTCTTTCCTTTTGTTTTAAGCTTCCATGAAATCCTATTAAAAATTCTACTTCAGGTTAGAATTAACTAATTAATTTGCTTCAGAACTAACTGAAGCAAATAAGACAAAAAGCAAATCACACAAGACAGACTTAAGGAAAATTTACCTTTATATCTCTGTGTACAATCTGGTTCTCATGGAGATACTTAAGACCTTCCAGAATCTGCTTGGTGTAAAATTTAATTGTAGGTTCTTTCATTGGGCCCCACTTAGATCTTAGGAGAGCTGAGAGGCTGCCTACAAGAGTTGAGAAATACCATGATAGCAAAATCCCCAAATAAACATGAAGCATTTAAGTCTGGATTAAGTTTTTGTTTAATATCCTAATACAAGAGAAACGCAGTACTTATAACGAAGCCAAATTCTTCCTAGACCCCACAAAGCAAATAATTTGCTGCTGCTCTTGATCAGTTATTTCTTTCTTGCCAGCTCAGCCTCCACCTCCATGACAGGAATAAATGTTACAACAGGGCTGGATGCATCTCCCTCACCTTCAGTCTAACAACCACTGAGACTAGGACTAGCAACCAAGTAGCCCTTAATGAAATGAAGACTAAAGGTAAGACTGCATGATGTTATACACTATACTTCATGAGCTACATCATTCATGGGCAAAGAGAAGCTGATTTACTCAAGGCAGGGAGGGGAGAAGAAAAAAGGAAAGAGTCTCTTCCTTGCAAATACGGGATTAACTTCTGGAAATATTCAGAGACAAGGAGAGAAAGCTCCTGGAGGAAAGCAAGTAATGGATGTTCAGAGTAGGAAACAGGTCATCCACACTTCCCCTACTCATAATAAATGTAATCTTTTATTAAATAACACATTTGTGTATTTTAATTATGAGGTAAAAGAAAGACAGTTTTGCTTCTTCTTATCATAATAAACTAAGTGTAGTAGGTCTACTTAACATTAGACAAATTCAACTAAAGGGATTTTCAATTCACACCAACGGCTTTCTGAAGTGAATTTTCCTCAAAGAATCTTGCATAATATGAACAGTTGGTTCCTTTCTAAGACTAGCTGCAGAGTTTAAAATATCTTAATTGGCTCAATAATATCTTGATATTACCAACTAATCACAGCATACTATGCATATGTGAACAGGAAAAAAAAAAGGTGTGTAAACAACAGCAGCTGATACTTTTAACAAGTGCAGGAAAACAAACGGAAGTGTTGACATAAACTCATCACATCTGCATGCATCATACATGTAAGAGCATCTCAGCTTTCAGATGCGAAGGTCATGGGAACTGAAAAACATAAAAGAGCTCTCCTGTGTCCCAGATGTATTTAATTAAATTTGAATGCTTGTGTCTGGATCTTTCTTAGAAAACCTGAACTTTTTTCCCTGGTTTTCTTTTCTTTTTTTTCTTTTCATTTTGCTAATTATATTCATAGAAGAATTTAACACTCATTCCGACGCATACTTGGCACTGAAGAGCAAATAGCAAAAGGGAGATAGAAACATAATCTAGAGAGGATACAGAAGGAAATCACATATTAAGACATAGAGAAGGCTAGAGGAGCAGAATTGGAAGTTATGAGCAAGGGAAGCATATAACTTTTACCTTCAGTCTACCTAGGAAATAGCAATTTCTATATAGCAATTACAAAACAATACTTAATTGCTTACTCAGTGTATCTGCTCAACAGGTATCTACCCTAAAAGCTCCAGAAGAGAGTCAGATGCTCAGGTTAAACAGACTATATAGCTCTAACTCCACTATTTTATAACACATGAGTATTTGACACCAAATACTTTTAATGACTTTTCTCTAGGTTTATAACTATTACAGAAAGGAAAGAGGATACTAGGACCTGTACACTTCAAATTTATTCTTTAAATGAGATCAATGCCACCCATAGTTGATGTCTCAATTAGAAATGCTAATGTATACAACATGCAAACATATTAAGTGCACATCTACTGGCTTTCACTAAGTTTAGAGTCCCAATTGCTTTTATTTATTTTGAGAGACTAAGCTCAGAATGATACAAACCTCCTGGCACCTGCTCCATAAAAATCTTAATGTACCCATCTTCTGAAATAGATCCAAGATACTGGACAATGTTCCGATGCTTTAAATATTTATGCAGTGCTATCTCTTCATGAAGAGGTTGAGAATACCTATTTAAAAAATGAAAATAAAAAAATGAAATCAAGGAGCATCTCATTCTCCAGGAAAAGGTTTGCAAACAGAACAGATTTTAGGGATAATGATCCAATTCTCAGCAAACATCTTGTCCATGACCTTCAAAATGCAGTGTGAGTGGCTGCCTATTCAGAAAGAGAGGTAAATCTCAGAAGGACTCCTAAGGAGAAACAAAAAAATGTATAGGTGGCTTTCTTCTGTATCATTACATAGTACTGTCTTAGCCTCCGAAAATCCTTTTATGCTTTTCTCCCTCCCCAAAATGAATATGAATGAGATACAACTGCAACTTAAAATGTGTATTCTAGAATTTATGATACAGATTATCAAACTGTATTATTTATTATACAAATATTTTTTCCAAATAATAAAATGCATTTATTATAAAAAAGATAGTGTCAAATACAAGGAGGAAATAATAATTTAATTTTGGGATTTTATAAACTAACCACATAGAGGTACATGGTAAGAGGAGCAAAGTTTCCAGCAAACAACTGCAGTTTCATTAGCAATTTATATACAACAATAAACTAGATCTCACCTGCTGTCTTTCTCGGGTATTTCTTTGATGGCAATTCGGACCTGATTGCTAAGGTCTCTTCCAGCATAAACTATTCCATAAGTACCTTTCCCTAGAACTACTCTATCACCATTCTCATCGTAATCATATTCATACTGCAAACAGAAAAGATAAACAAAGCAGAACTTAAATTGTTATAGCAAACATTTGACGTTACAGAGAGCTTTAATAACATTTATCTACTATACTGAGCTAGTATATAGCAGCCACAGCAGTACAGCTGCAGCATGGTAGGTTACCCACCAGCCTGAAAAATGATACAATTTGTAAAATTTCCAAGTAACTTGCTTTAGAAAACAATCTTCCCTAACCAGCTTCAAAATGTGCTCACTCAAACAAGGAACACAGCATTAAACCAAACGCTATGAAACAGTGCTGTCAAAAGAACATATTGAGGTATCATCTCTAAGAATTGCTGAGGGAGCCTTCAGAACACGTAAATACACAGAACATAGCATGTAATTTTGAAACCAATGCTTAATAAATAGATAAAAAGTGACATTCTCATTACAGTGGAAGGACAGTGCTTTAAGGCCCTAAACTCTCACTTGAGCTTAGTCACAGCAAAATTAATTTCTGACGTATTCTCCTCATTACGAGCTTTTCTAAAAGGTGAAAAAAAAATGTTCATCTTCTCCAAGTATAATTAAATACATGATGTGGTGGTTTCCACTGCTGCTGAAACTCGCTGGGTCATATTTCTACACCTAAGTCACTGCTGGTTCACCGACTTCAGTAAAACTACACTAATTTACACAACTTCATGGATTTTTCCCGTATGGTGATCTTATCACAGAGCTCTCCTACTATAAACGTCAGTGAAAAAGCCTATTGATGAGTGATGCTTAATGAAAGTATATCCCAGACACTAAATAAACCCAAATTTCTTATGGAAGTTGGGTTAAGCAGCACATGGCTGATTCAAATCAGGTAACTCATAAAGGATGCTGAAAAAACACTTCTGCCAAGAGTTAAGCAATCAGACTGTTTCCTAGCCTCAGATATTTTCAGGAGTACACAGACCTGTAGTATCTTTCCAAATCCAAGGGGACATATTATGGGAGAACTGGGGTATTCTCTGTGGCTTCATATTAATTCTCTATTAAAAAAATCCAAACTTTTTATAATGGCCATAACTATTGACCCTTCTGTCAATGATCACTTTTTTTGCTTCTGAAATAAGAGTTTGTCGTACAGAATGCAGCCTTGAGATCTATTTCTTTGAAGTGTTTTCCCAGTTCATATTGCAGCTCTGGTGTGGCAATGCCCATGTGTCACTGACATCCCTCCCAGCCCCCCTTCTCTTTCTCAGAAAAGATGGCAAGTTTCATGCTTGCCATATGGAAGGTGCCAAAAAAAACCTGTCTGTCGTTTATCCTAACAGCATATTCTGCCCAGTGGAACTAAACTTGAGTTAGCACAGCTTTAGTACAATTTCATTTTCCCCATTTCAGCACTTCACAGTTCATAACATAATCTTGTTATATGATATAGGCATAACTGACCCAAAATGCCATATGTAAAACTTGTCAGGTTCTCTGGTAGGAGTACATCCAGCTTTCACAGCTATCATATGACATAAAACTGTGCAGAAAAAAGACAGCAGTCACATTGCAGAATTTAAGATTGACAGCAACCCTATCTGCAACAGACTGGTCCTAAGCCAACTCTGTAATTACTGTGGAGAAATCCCAGTTCTCTAGCCTGGGTCCTACAATATATGAAAATCATTGAGGTTTATAGTTCAGTGCTAGTTAGTAGACAGTTTAATAGACTTCTGTATACTTGATGAAACTTCACATTTGCCTCCTCTCTTTCTAATACCTGGAAAGATTGAATAAATCACTGCTGGTTGCCAAAAGCCTGAGTATGTGATCCACTGGATGTGTAATTCAACTATTAGGTATGAGTAAACAAGTGTTCATAGCTGACCTTCTGTATCAACATGGTAGGGCAGGGTCTGACCTGTAGGATACCATATTTGCGGTACAGCAGGTACCCTTAAAGTGATAGGAAATTCTTTGATACCGCTATCCAGAAGTGAATACCCAGAGGTAGAAAGGACTGCCACATTCACTACCCTTCCAAATCTTTGTAAAGTGTAGAACTAAACCATAGTTGCTTTTATATAGTACCACAGTTCGAAATATAACAACCCCTTGGGACAACATTCTCACAAGAATTCTGACTGAAATAATTTTCTTCCCCAAAACTACACTCAAGGTTATTTCTTCCTCTTCCCCAAACTTAAAGTTGTTTTATTAACAGTAAGAACTTCAGCTTTCTCTGTGCTTGTCAAGTCTGTCAAGATTATATAAAGCTACATTTTCCACGCTATCTCTTCTTAAATGTAAGATCTCAGACCGCAGAAAGACATTAGGTGCCTTAGCTAATTTTTTTAGTTAAACAAATGAATCCTTCCCTTCTGTGCCTTCATTTCTGTTTTAATGTCCTGACCTAAGACAGTAAGCACAAGGTGATAATTGTGAAAACTTCAAAATATGTAGAATGATATATCTTAAAATTAATTTCTGTAGTAGTTTCTCCCTATGTCATTGATTCATGCTGCATTT
This sequence comes from Thinocorus orbignyianus, assembly GCA_013400375.1. Lineage (NCBI taxonomy): Eukaryota > Metazoa > Chordata > Aves > Ciconiiformes > Thinocoridae > Thinocorus > Thinocorus orbignyianus. The sequence goes on from VXBW01000477.1 coordinate 1,417,775, forward strand.
TTACTGTGGTGTATTTTCAAGTGCTTTTTCCAGTTCAGGTTCTAAAGGGTTCAAAGCCACAGTGAGCTCACTTCCTCTGAAGTACTATTATTCAGTTGAATAGACTGTGCTGCTTGGAGATATCCCTGCTATTAGCTAAGTTCATAAGTATGCAACATAAAATCTGAAGCTATAGATAATACTCTATCTTTGCCAAGGCAGAGCCCTGACCCTATGCCAAGATCACAGATGTATTAAGCTGGGCTTAATAGATATGCGTATCTTGTCTTTTCCACTTGAGTAGAGAATTCTGTGGTCGCTATGCACAAACTTCAGGGCAAACCCTCATCTTTCCTACCATATGCAATTACATTCAACAGTACAGTAGAAGATCTTTATTTTCTTCATCTTCTCCTGAAGCCTCAGGTATTACAAAAGGCTCATATCATAAAGAGCTGCTCTGAATTGTAAGCGTAAGAGATTTGCTGGAATGAGACATGGTAAGAAAGATACCCAACCCAAACCACAGTAGGGCTTTTACATTTGATTGACTGAATCTGCCTGACCACAAATAAAAGTAACAACCTACTTTTTATGATAGCTTTTCAGATTTAAAAACAAATAAACAGAAGCACAGGATATGGATTTAGTGCTACAAATATGGACATTTGCTACGAAGCAGCGTGTCTTATGAAGACATGGATTCACCTACTCTAACACAAGCTCTCATAAGAGGTTGGCGGGTTTTTTCTCCTCTGTACTGATTATAAAGAAAGCCTAAAGCTACTAAGTTCCTAACATGGGTGTTTCAGTGATAAGTAAAAAGCACGCTGGATTAATCTGATCCTAAAGATCTGCAAATCTCTTTGACAGAAAAAGCCTACCAAATGAAATTACTTGCAGTAGTAATAGTATCAGGTACCAGTTAGATAAACGGAAGTCCCTTTGCTAAATGGCTTTTTCCTAGAATTTATTTAATATCTTATCTTTTTTTATCCACTTAATCCAGCTGATATGATTTTCATCTATAGATTGTTGACAACAGAACTACAAGATCAGTAATCCCCTTCATTAGGGATTTATATTGTTTACAGTAGGAACAGTCTCACTTCATTAAAAAGACGGTTTTTCTAACAAATGCAACTCCTGTGTACAAATATCTTTGTAAGAGTTGAAGTTTCACATGCAATTAAGGAGCTTAAAGCTACTTACTATCTTTCTAGCATACTGATATGAAAGTCCAAGGAAGGTAGAGAACAAGTTTTAGAGTTCTTGGATCTTTTATCCCTGACATACCTCCAGCGTGTCTCCATCTATTTCTCCTTCTAGTTCCAGAGTACTGCCAACTGCATCAGACAGAATTTCTTTCACCAACCCACAGAATCTAAAAAAGAAAGAAATAGCACAGGATCAAAGAAAAATGCCCTTTTGGAAGGAGATTAAACAGATTTTTTTGCAAGCTGGGCTTTGCTTTCAAGCTAATAACCTGACTAGCATGTTCATAGGTTTCTTTCATTACTTACTTTCTCCATATTTATCCTATTTCAAATGAGGAATAACATTAATCAGACTCTGAAAAGCCAAATTGTTCATAATATTATTTTATTTGCTGTAGCAGAACCCAATACTTGCTTGTTATTGTAATCACAGAGTAAAACCTCGGTAGATTAAACTCAGATATTTCTGCTATACACTTTGATGGAACGTGCTTAGAATGGCCTTGTCTCTACAAATATAGTTAGAGGAAGAGTTGAGATATTAAAAAATGAAGTATTGATTTTCACTGGTTCAATTCAGTAGTGCTACCATTTGCAACATCATATTAGATGGTTCTCCTTCTGCGTAGTGATGAGAATTCTAGTACCTTCAGTTTAATTTAAATGTTTCCATGGACTTTGGTTGCAAATGTGATTACTCAGTATTTCTGAAATCAGATTTTGTGGCTTTTAGTCAAGCATCTAGAAAGTCAGGAATATAAAACCAGTAACTTATTTTGAAGAACAGAGTTTTAACTAATGTCTAGTTCTCTGCAACAGATCCTTAAGTACAAGACCATCTTTTCCTATAGTTCTCTGCCTAAGCCACTCACTTTTTTCTAAATTCCATAACAAAAGGTTAACAATTATTAAAAATTATAAAATATTCACATCTTTCTCACTGACTAATAAGACACATATCTCTGGAACAGATTCCTGTTCTGCACTGAATAAGGCATAAAAAAATGTGACCATATTTCTTAACACACAAATTGTAATTCCTAATATTACCTGGTCAGCCTTAATTTATCTTAGTGGGTTTTATGTTTTATGCACTGCACTCTGCAGAGATAATAATTTTCTTTAATCTGACTTTATTCCATGAAATATGTAAATAATTATTGCAAAAAAATAAATATACTATCCAACGCCCAAACATTAAGTGTATTAACAAATCACTTCTACTACATTCATAAGGTTTATATGCCAAATATCAGTCTCCAGGAGAATTTGGTCTGTAAAGATTTAGGCCTAAAATTCAGTTAGCATGCTTACTGTTTACAGATAACCAATCATCAGGAAATATTTGAATACAGGCACAAACAGTAACAGAAATCTGTAACACTATATAAGCTAGAAATTTCTATTACATCTAGTTGTTCTTACTTAAACAAAAGGGAACAGGTACATAAGGGAACCTAAACCAATACAGTAAGAAAGACACAGAAAAACAGGATAAGAATCACAAATTAGAATAAGCGACTTAAGCCTCAGATCTAATGACCTGTAGGTAAACAGATGAGAACCAGCCAAAAAGCGTAATGGGACATTGCTCTCATCACCTTAAATATCATGTTTGGCTCACTGCTTCTTTGTAAAGGAAAAATAAAAAAGAAAAAAAAGAAAAAAAAAGAACTGGAGAAAAAAATAATAATCTCTCAAGAAAAAACATCAGCTTTCAAACTTTACTAAATCAATTCTATTTACGATGTAGCTCTCATGCAATACCTGCACAGACTGAACTCACCTACTACATTGGTCTTCTGTAGAAAAGTAGATTTGAAAGTCATCAGAATTGTCATGGACATAAAGAAAGCAGCATCGTTCATCAAACTTGGAAATGCTATAAAATTCAGATTAAGAAAAGATTATTTTGGATGTAACTATTAGAAGAAATAGAACAAGAAAGAATTCTTGAATTACGAACGCTAAACATACACATTTTTCACAGTTAATTACCTCAGAGAGGCAGTATACAATTAGATTTATTTTCCTTACAGCTAGAAGCTTTGAGTGTATTTATATAACCTATAATCCTACCTCCAGTTTGGTAAATGATTAAGCTACTGCTTACTTTGGTAAAATACTCATTTATCTGAAGTGTTTTGTGGTTTGTCTGTTGTTCATGTCCCCTTCCATTTTTATATAGTTCTTGGTATTCAATGACATCTTTGTGGAAAATTAATTGCTACGATACTCAACTATCAGGAAAGCCTTTCTTTTAAGCTTGACAAGTACTTCTCGTTTTTATGATTTCATTACTCCTACAGTAAAACTGAACTGGGAAATACCTACAGGGTATCAGATTCTTCACGGTATATACTTTTTATGGACCTAATACTGATAAACAAGTTTCAGGATGACCAATATTTACTCCAAACAGCAGCAATAACTCTGACAAAGGGATAATTTATTGCATGTTGTTGTCTTGCCAGTGTCATATATATGCCATCTAAATGCAGTGAAGTGGAAAGTGAAGAGACCATAAAATATAGTATCAATATGAAAGAAAATCCAGGAATTAATCTCTTACTCCAAACACTTGCATTTCAGTATTATTCTATGTAAATGCCAAGTTTCTATTCTTGTTAAGGCATTTTCATAATTTTTAAGATTCTTGTCTGATCTGATTACTCAAATTCTCATATTTTACTCAACCTCTGTTCAGCCAGTTAGTTAAAATACATGACAGTAGACTACAGTAAAGTTGCAGTATACTGCAAGACCAACTTGCTGTAGCACCATTTGGACAAGTGTTCCAAAAACCTAGAATTTTGCCACAAGAGTTTTTGAGAACTATGTGAAAATACACTATGGCATTCTGTAGCTTCATTCTGGTATAGCAATTTCTAGTCTAGCAAGGCAGGTTGAAAAATAACTGACGCAAGAACTAAGCAACAAAGCAAAATGATTCTTCCAAGGGCAAATATAGGATAGACAAGACAATATCTAAGTAACAATACTGTATTATAAACAGAATAACGCATGTGGTATGTAAGACAAACAGGTTAGCACAAAGGCAAGTTAAGGGTTTTGACAGAGTATAAGTTAAATGAGGCCACTGTTTTTTTCTTTCCTAAAACTAATGCAATTCTGAAAGTATAGCATTTGTAAGTAGTTGCAGACAAAGCAAGTATCTATTTCCACTAAGTTTAAAAAGTGTTTTGTAATCCCCAGCAGTGATTAAGAATCAAAAGTAAATTAGTTGCTTGCTTCCATTTAATTAAAAGTCATCTCTCTCAAAGATTAATGTCTGTGTAACGTGTTGACTGAAGGTAATTAATGTGTTTCAGAAACTTTATGCGGAGTTATGCACAGGCAGCTCCACAGATTTTAGTATGACAACATGACATTCACTCACAATGCACTGGAGTAGTAGAATAAAATATCACATCGAACTCACTTAAACCAAAACACGTTTCTTTTAGAAGAAAATACTGAAGTTATGGTAGAATCTATGTCCAAATCCACAACTGTAGGCTTTCACAGCAATCACTACTCACCTTATTCAGAGAAATACTTTCTCATTGAGCTTATTCACTTCAGCATTATACAAATTCTGAGAAGATAAACTTGGTGCCTAAAACTTAGGTGCTTATGGTCAAAATTACAGCCCAGAATCCCTATGCTTTGAAGGCTACAGAACTCATCAGGAATCTGAATTTACACTTGAATCAGAGTTTTTCAAGCACTTAAGCTTATGCAGTCAACAGAAGTGGCCCCAGCCAACCACCATTTATGGCCCTAGAAAGGCCAGATCCACCCACATAATGTCTCCTGAATACAGAGAGAAGGCAAAAGCCCACTTGGGTTCCCTGTGCTTATGGGCTCCTGAGGTTCTTAGCTACAGCCTGTATAACGCAGAGAAAAAGAATGCCATAGACACACTGCCAGGCTGTACAGACAGGTTTCATTTTCTTAATCTCCTGGTGCTCTGCCACTCCCCTTTCTGGCAGCAAAGTAGCCCAATTTAAGATACAGGCATTAGCTTCTAAATGCAGCCATGTATTTTGCAGTTGTTAATACCAAATGTGATTCTTTTCTAACTTTTCACTTCTCAGAACAATCCTGTTCTTTCTCTATAATAATCTGATCTTTTCTACTAAATTTGGACCAAGTTACTTGTGAATAATGTTTCCATTAATGTAGGAATCACAAAATGGAATTACTTTAACTATTTAAAGGCTAATCATTGAGAAACCTCACTAGCAGTCTCCTTCCAGCTCAAGAATTCTTTCCTTAACACAAACTACATCCATGCTTCATTCAACATTTCTCTAATAATCCAAGTTTTTAGCTAGTAGTAGCTTGTAGTTTTTAGATAGAGCCATGTCAGAAGCATTTTTGAATATCAAACAGGAAATAAGATACCATGGTATTCTTTTTCTTACAGGAAAACAGACAAGCCCTTCTCTCGCTTATGGAAGGAAGCAAGAATAGCTAAGGGCTCCCTCTTGCCTTCTGCCCTCCATGTTTTTAAATGCAGAGATGGCAATAACTTCAGCGAAAAATTTAGAAAAATATATAAAAAGCAGGTACAAAACTAAAAACAAGGAAGTCTAACAGAGAATACACATGCCTACACACGCCCCTTAAATATGTATTCCTATGAGAAATGTACAGCTCTGCCCATGCATAGAAAGGCAAACTCTTCTGTGTTGACATTTCAAGGCAGGTTGGCCAAAACAAGCTTTTATAATGGGCAATGCAAAGTAGGGATTTAAGTCAGATTCCATATTTCCCACCTCAGGAAAACATAAAACATAAACAAACCCACATTTAACTGTTTTCTGACATACCAACCTTATTCCCCTAATGGAAGAAGCTGTAAAATTCCATTCGTGAATCTGTTTCTGTAAAGAATAAAGAGTTACAATCAACTACAGTTTAATTTTAGTATTGAAAACAAAAGTCACAGGATAGTAAGCGAATTAAAGTTTTTCAAACATGTCCCCTGTCCTTTCTTCCCTCCCCCACCCCCCTAGAACTTCAAATAAGATTGATGCATAGGTAAAGAAAGGCTGCACACTGTTGTTTTACTCACTTGTGGAAAATTAATATAAATGGCACAAGGTTGAAGTAAAGGCTGCATTTCCTCATGTCAAACTAAATATGAAGAATAAATCTTGAAGTACAGTTTACCAAACATTATTATTTTGATTCAATACATCAACATTTCATATTAAACACAGAGCAGATTATGCCCTGCTCTTACGTAAGTTCAAAGTGAAAGGAAACTTCATACGCCTTTCCAAGAGGTATTTAGCCAACAGCTTTGGCCCAGGGAGCACACCGGAAGCAAAACAGAGAAAAGACAGCCTGTGCCTAGGACTGTAGCCCTCCATAAATCTCTAGTTAGTACTGGAACTTATTATCACTGCCAGATATACACTAATAACTTGTTACATAAAGTTAGTTGTGTCACATACATTCACTCAAAGTAGTAAAGTTAGAACAATGTACTGTAAAAGAAGCTCACAGACCCAGGTAATTATGTGATCTTCCCTTGCTCTAGCATACTTTTCCACACTCTGCCTCTCTACATTTTTAGTCTATTCTCCACCTATGCTGTTCTGATATTAAAAAGGGGTGGTGAAATACATTCCAGATTTCAGGTCTTTCAATGTGAAACCGAAATTACTTCTCGCTTTGAAGAGATTACACTGTCAAAAACTGTGTCTACTACTTTCCTAATCTGCTGTGCCTTATCCAATGACCCAAGATATCAAATATTTCCTCTCTTGACACTTATTTGTCATAGGTTGCTGTTTTTCTGGTTTCTAATTTTATAATTGTAAAACTTTAAAAATTCTAAAACATTAAACACAACACTGGGATTTATCTTCTAGCTTTAAGTTGCAACTTAATAAAAATCACACAATTCTAATGAAAAATATTATGAGCAGACTGAATAGCCCAAGCACTTCTAAGAGACACAGACAAGATAAGTGAAATCTGAACATGAAATGCCAAAAAACATTTGAGTTCTAATCATAGTCCCTCCTTTTATCTTCTCTGTAAAAAGTCAACTCCCATATGTGCAGAAAAGAGATATTGAAACTTGTGCTTCACAGAAATGTACCAGACTTTAAATTATTGTACAGTGCTCCCAAATCTACAGGTAAAATATTCACTTTAAGCACAATGAATAAGAATACATAAACCGCAACTGCTTATAGGTTTACCATTTCAGTGGGAGAGACATGCCACAAAGAGAGAGATCTCTCATCTGCTTCATTGTTGATTGAAACATAGGCAGGCTGGTACACTTTAGTTGGTTCTATCACCAAAACCTGAAGTGAGAGAACATTTTTCCTTAACAAACCAGCAGCTAATACACAACAGTATCTTTGGATGCTCTAATATAGACAATGGACAATCTCAAAGTACGGCCTAAAAAATTTCCATGGGGAAAGAGAAGGGCAAGACAAAGCAGAAAGAAGCTGTGTCCCAACACACAGCAAAACAGTACCACCAGAAGATCTTACAGGAGACTTAAAATAATTTCTTAGAATGCCTTTAGGGTGGTGGGTTAAATGTTTTTTATAGAATAAAGATTAGAATACAGGAGTTCGGTTCATGCAATGACTTAACAGGCAGTTAAGTACATAAGTATTGTGTTTAGAGTCTTCCAATTCTTGTTATATCCTATCCAGAAACATAAGACATAGAAAACTTGTTTGGGGATAACATCTTACTGGAAATCTCAGTCCATTAGTTGTTTCTTTCGTTGCCTCAAATATTATATCTAGCCAGAAAGTCAATCTTTCTTGTCTAGGAGAATGTTCTATGGTGAGTTTCTTGAAACGCTGAATTAACATCAGATTCTGAACTAATGATCTCAAGTACCTAGAATGTATTGAATTAGTGAGTTAAGAGAGAGAAAACAAGATTTGACCAGATTCTAAAACCACTTAACTGACTTACACATGCAAAAAAAAAAAAAAGAACACCTGCAAAACTAAATGTACTTTAAAAGCTAGCATAATGGAAATAGTCATGTTGATTTTTACAAATTTCTGGAAAGAATAGGAATTTTAGTGTAAACCGTAAGTCATAAGCTGACATGGATGTTCATGAACAATATCTTTTTGCAAAAGGGTACAGTTACGTGAGTAGTTACATGGTGATTAGACAGGATATTATGAGCTAGGAGATGGTAGTGGAGGGAAGCAGCAGCTAGCTAAGCTCTAAAAAGAAAGGTTTGAAATCTTTTCACAATAGTTTCACAAAGAATCATCACTAATTGGCAAATTCTTCCTTATAAACAATGTGCTTCAATGAGGTACAAACCCAACAATGTTGGGCAACTTAATTTCTTACCTTCCCCCTTCCTTCGCAAAATAAAAGAACACAGTATAAAGTCAGAGTTACAAACGATCTAAGGTGGAAAAATCCAGTTAAGTTATGCAAGTGACTACAAGATTTTTTTAAATTTGTGTATTTCCCCATATTTGGGTACTTGAGCCACAATCTTGTATCACATACCACACTGGAGGTTTCAGCTTAAAAAGTTTCTCCGCTGCTTGTACTGCTTTACCAACATCATTAGCCAACATGCTCACACTGAAGAACTGTCCCACATCCCAGTAATTGTTCATTTTTTCTAGGCTTCCTTTTCTTCCCAGTAAACTGTTTAACCGTACACCTGAAAAAATAAATTAAAAACCATATTGGTCTTTCAAAAAAACACTAATAAGTGTTTTTTACTGATAAGTCTATCCGCAAATGACTAATAAGACTTGTTTAAGCATTAGTGATAAAGCAGAGCACTTTTTCCACAGAAAAAAAAAACACATGCCCAACACAAAGGCTGGGTCTACAAATAACATCCCCAATACAGTTCAGACAGTCAGAACTCCACACAGTGCTGAAAAATCTCTTGTGTTATCTGCCTGGGCTCACTCTCTCCTGGNTCCTTACTCCTCTCACATGTCTGGGACCCTTTGCATGGGCCAAGTTATTAGAAAGCTGCTCCAAAGCAACATGGAGAAAAATGGTCCTTCAAGATCTTTGTGTTTCAGATTTCCAGGACCCACCACTAGAAAGCCTTGAACAGCCTTTCTGACTATACAACCCCTCACTATAAGGATTTTGGTCTCTTCAAAGGGAGAGAGGCAGAAAACTTGTCTGTGCACTGTGTGTGGATATTTACCTATTTTTCTCAGTTCCATTGAGCTTTCAAACTGTTGTCCCGCAACAAGTAGCAACACTGCAAGGTTAATTCCAGAATACAGAGTTGACTGGAGTTCAAATCCTTTGCGATACCTGCAGAGAAGAGTCAAGAGCTCACATCTCACTGTACAGAAGAAATTAAATACTACAAAGTTTTAGTAGGCATTTTTAGCTATTAATTTACTGTAAGGACTATATGGCTAGTTGGTACCAGTGGTACTCTTTGCAAAAAGCACTTGAAAGAAAATAAGGTTTTTATCTCATGGTAAGAAAGAAAAACTCCTGCTTAGTTTTATGCCCTGCCACCTTGTATAATTTCATGAAAATAAAATAAATTTAGTACTTCAAAACTCTTAAATGCAACAGAAACTAATTTATTACATTACTCATATGAGAAAAGCAATGAAAAAATTTGTCTTCAGTGCAAGTTTTAAAAACGGCTCCAACACCCTTTGTTTTAAAGCTTCCCATTCATTGAAGGTAACTGAGACACAGCCGACAGGCTGAATGCACACCACTAGCTGAAGCAGGATGAAGAGATCTATCTGAAGCTTGTAGGTGCATTATTACCCATTCACATTGCACTAACCACGCTGAGGTGATCTGGGGGAAATAAGAGGGGGGGTAGTATTTCACAGTTATAGTGCAAACCTACATTGCTAACATTATTGTATTCAGCAGTAGTTTATATGACTATACAAATGTACTTATGTGAACAGTTAAAGCCTGCATGCACATTCATGCCTTACTGTGTAAAGAAAATTTATAATGTAGTTTATGAATATTTTCCCTTATAAACAGTAAATCACTGCATTTCCTCAGGATCCAGCATGGAAATCATCCTTGCACAGAGGACCAGCTCAAGTCCCACGATCTCACTTGTACTTTATTTTGACCTTGAAGCAGACTCATTGTATACTTTCTCTACAAAGGCATGGGTGAATCGGCATCCCCTCCAATAAACTAAGTGCATCATTCTATGTTCATGATAGTCTATAAAGAGAAGTAAGGTAACATGAATCCAAAGATCTGGTGCTCATTAAACTAATTACTCAAATAGGACTCTGAAGAAAAGAGATAAGTAGAACAATTGATCATCTCATTCTTACAGCCTTGCTTTTCCGCAGAAGTCTAAAAATTTTTTAAATAGATATTTTGGGCTTTTTTCTGTTACCATTCAATGGCACGATCTCGACTATTGGTATCTTTACAGTCAGAATCAAGAAACATATCCTTGTAGATCCTTCCACATAAGCAAAACATATCTGGAGCAGGGTGATCACACGTCTGCAGGACTTGAAGCATAACTTGTAGTGCCTTCTCTCTGTCACCTGCATTGTTTCTTCTGAAATCAAATACAGAGAATAAAATAAACGAGTTTAGGTCTGAAGCAGTAACTGCAAGATGGTGGAATAAGATTATCTGCTATCTATCCCACAACCCATCCATCATTACTATATACAGACTTGATTTTATTTACACTGATGTATGACTGTTGGTTGATTGATAACACCCAAATGTATTCTTCCATCATGAGACTACTTCTGGCTCACATACGAACTGATTTAAGCCCAGAACTCCCCTGTGAAAAATATCTGCCATCTAACTTGTTTCTTTCTTGTATAAGCAGACAGACTCTCCACATGCTGCAATGAGAAACAAGTGCTTGTTTAGTGTTCATTCCTGGCAATATCTAACAAAACTCACTGCTTTCAGCATTAGAGAGCCCAATTCATTCAGCTATGCCAGGATTTGTAATCTTGAATCCAGATGATGCAGGACCAATACCAGGCAATACTGATTAAGTACAGGAGAAGCCAGGTCAATACTATTTCAGCCAAAAGAATTATGGAGGTCAATATGGGCCCTTCAAACTACAGGAATAAAAGGGCAAAACTGAACTGTATTTCTTTCTTTATTAAAATTCTTCAGATTATAGAAAAATTCAAAAAACAGCTGTTGTAAACATTCTTTTGACAAATATTTAACAATCATATCAGTAAGAAACCAGTTACTAACATTTCAGTTTATTATTACTATTATTAAAGACATCAGAATCTTTGCCTCCCTTTAGCTTGTTTTTCTAAGTTTAGAATTCACTATTTACTGAAAAAAGTCACTTAGAACAATCATAAATGTTTATTTGCAAGAGTAATGCGAAGACAGCTTAAGAGTTTAGTAGCTTCTTCAATACATTTTTAATCACCAGAGAGATTTAAAATATTTACCAACCCCATTTCAGAACTGTTTACCACTTTTTGATCCCTACCTAGGTATCCAGGAACAGGCTTACAAGTAGTATGACTATTTTGTCAGCAATACCAGTAGCAGATAACAGTTTCTGGTAAATTTATTATTAGCATGCCCTGAAAGGATTAATATTTACTTTAAAGCAGCTCAGTTCCTCGGGTAACCAGCTGATGCAGTAAGACCAATAACAACACATCTGCGGCAAAATGCAGGATTCTGTGCATGTTAGGTGATGGAGAACACCTAATAAGATTAAACAGATTTGTAGCTAGTTGTGCAGGCTTCATCCTGCCTTTGATGTCACTGCCTGGGTGTAAGCTTTCACAAGAAGTACTTGAATATTTTTATAGCATTTTTTTCTTCAGATTGATTGTAGTTCTGAAATTAATACTGGTCTTCTCTAATGAGCACACAAGGTAAAAGTTAGTATCTTCTTTCAGTTTTACAATAAATAAATAAATAAATAGTTAAAAACTGTGGGTGTAAATACATTGCATGGGTCAGTGTGCTGTAACCTAACCTGTTCTGAACTAAACAGATTTAGTAATACTACCCAAGTTTCACTGCTGTAAATAGGAACACAGAGACAGTTCAGTAAGCAGAGTTCAGAACAAAATTAGGCCCTAAAAAGTAAGTCCAGCAGGTCCTAGGTCTTGTGTAATGTGGTCAGAGTAGTCAGTATGTGTTCAAGCTTTTGCTGAAAACACAAGTAACACAATAGTACCTAACATACAGTACCTAACATATATATAATAGTACCTAACATTTTGCATGAAAAGATGAAATGAAAAAAAATATAAAATCACTGCTTCTCAGACAAGACAAACTTTGACTCAACTTTGTCTTGTATGAAAACAGGTTAAATATAATAATATTAAGAGCTGTGATGTACAGATTGAAAAAGCATAACTTTATAGAAAAAATATGATGCATAAGGCAAGACCGTGGTTAAAATAGGACACTGCAGATTAACATTTCTGGACATTGTCACGGGAGGTGATTCTCCCTCTCTACTCTGTGTTTGTGAGACCCCAC
>VXBW01000477.1:1430678-1445554 GCA_013400375.1 Thinocorus orbignyianus
TTCTATGATTCTATGATATCAAAGGATGAACCTGTACACACCAAATGCAATACTAGGAGCATTTCAAATGACCAAGTCTTAAATAAAATGTACTAAAGGACTCAAAATAAAATTAAAGGCTTCTATCTTTTGTAAGATATGGAAAATAATAATCATTAAAAATATATTAAAATAAAATTTAGCACAACAAGTACACACTAATCTAACAGGATATTATTATACAAAATCAGTTTAGACATCTTTATATCAAACTTCATTTTTCACAGCAGCAGAACTTGATGGCCATTGGACAATATAAACCCTAATAATTACAATAATCTACAAAATTGGGAACACTTATCACCTTCTAAAGTGATCCCCAAAAGAGAAGGTTAACCAAGAAAAAACCCAACAACTGAAAACCCAAATAATTTAGGCTATAGGCAACTTCTGTAAGTCAATATGAAAAGATACTGTTGGATAATATGCAGAATCTGTTATGCTGGACCAAGATAGATTTTTCATCTCTTATTTCATACCCCACACTCTGTCAGATCTGTACGTCTGACAGATTGTGATTTGTGTCAACATGTCTTGAAACAGGTCTGTGGTACAGTAAATAAGATTACCTTAAACCCTCAAGGCTGTAGAACTTCTATTTTTCTTACCCGATATCAAATACATTAGCTTACCCAACTCCCTAGCCCTGATTTAAAGACACAGTAGAGTGCATCACAGAAATGCCAGTTAAAAGGGACCTCTGGAGGTCATCTAATAGTACCTCCTGCTCAGAGCCAGACCACCTCTCAATACTAGAGCACAGCAGCCCTGGCTTTGTCTGAAAAGCTGAATCTTTTAAACCTCCAAGGATGGAGATGCCACAGCCTCTGAAGAGTGAAAGCTGAAGCACTGTTTGTTACAATGTACTGTCACGGAGAGAAAGACAGAAAATGCTCTCTTTAAGCAGCAAACTGGTGCACCAGGTGAGACTGATTCTGCAGAGCAAATTCCATTAATACAAAGTTTTATAAGCCAGAGCAGATCTCCAATAAGCTACTACAGAAAGAACCCTACCTTAAACAAGTCTGTGTACCCATACAGTGAAAATATGGGTCATTGATAGTTTGTCTGGGTTTGGGGGAAGCAGCTTTTAAAATTGCTAACCACGATCTGAAAATTCTTTCAGAATACACCTTCACCTTTAGAAGACATATTTTTAATGGTAAATGAGCGAGAAAAAAAGAATATTCCTACAATTTATTCAGAAACTGTATTTAAAAAAAGCACATACCATGGGAGACTTGGTAATAACACTAACCTTTTTTTCCACTGGTTTCTTTGTTAGCTCATTTTAGTGCTAACAAAATTTGCCTTGCTTAAACTTACACCACAACCAAGGAGAGAAAATAGGGCTAAATTATATGAACACAGTAACCGTGAAAGCTACTGCCAAGTGAGAAAAGAGATCTTCAAGTTACCTCTAAATACTAGGGCATTTATGAAAATATGCTAGTGCTCAACGAAACACTGCCAAAATCCCACAAGCAGCAAAACGCTAGTATTTAAAAGGAAATTGACAGAGAGTAGAAATGAAAAACTTCATGATGCCTTTTTATATATACTCATACATGAATCTTCAGTACTCTGTACAGTTTTATGCTGTATTTGAAAAAGAAACTAAACCATTAATATTGGGTGGCAGAGAATCAAAGAAAGGAGAGAACAATCAATGGCATGGAATGGTTTCTATATGAAGAAAGCTCCAGTAATCTGAACTTTTTTCAGACAGAAATGACTATACAAATATTCTTTCCCCCCAAAAAAGGTTGTCCTGCAGGTCACCTTTATAGACTCTTACCTCTTCCTCTAAAATACTCTGTGTCCTGTTGCCAATTTAGTTTTGCCTGATAGTCTGCATCCTCCAGAAGCTACTCACTGATTGTCTTGCTAATTTGCCAATGTGATTTACCTGTCTGCTTACTCTACTATGCTTCTTTAATTGTTGCAGCAGTCTTCTCACTTTCCTGTCCACACAAGTCTCTTTTACCCATCCCCCTATCCTGCCACACCAACCATTCCTCCTTTATCTACCTGAATCCCTCCATAGGGCTACAAATTTGATGACAACAGCTTAGCACATAATAAAACTTAAATTTTAAGCATGGGAATATAAAAGCACATATTGTATCACATGTTCTAATTTGGTGCTTTCCACCCCATGCTGCTGTCATATTTTTCTTAACTGACAAGCTGAAGTTGGACATTCTTATTCATGAGAGGTATTCAACACAAAAACTTTCCTCTGAAGCCAAGGGACAAGTAAAATGAAGCAATATTGCTTATTCCAAAAAGGAGGATGCATTCCAAAACTTTCTACTAAGTTATGAAAGGATTTTTCCATCTCTCCTTGCTCTGCCCCCACTTCTTCACTCTCTCCTCTCCCTCTCAGAAAGAAGCTGCTGTTCCATAACTTGGCAACTTCCATCACCAGAATTGTGGTTTGGATTTAGAAGGCCAAGGGTACTCTATACTGCTGAGACACGTTTGTTTGTTTCCATGGGGGAACAATTACACCACCAAGCAGCAAGCCTGAAAGGACGCACTGATTGTCTCTCCCTGTATCATATGCACAGCATCCTCCTTTGCTATTGATAGTTAAGGGATCTGAGACATCAGGTTGAAAGATCAATCAGATTGATCTCAGACTGAAAGATTCATAAACTGCCAATGGCATCAGAAATACTCCCTTTGCATATCTGTCCTGTCCCTGTCTGTCACCCCCACAATTCTCTAGGCCTCTCTTCCTCTGAAGGTCTCAAGAAAAATTTGGTCAAGTTCACGTCAGCTCATTCTACTTTTCTCTGAACTTGTACTAATGGAAGGAGGTTACAAAAACAGTCATCAATCACCATTTGCAGAAAGCAGAATCTGTTGACAAATCTATTGCCCTTTTCCCTTCCCAAATTTACTTGCCAAAAATTACTGCTGTGCTCTCAGGAAGTCCCTGAGCCACAAGCTGGCAGACACAGTGGGAGTATCTATTGCTATACATTTTCCTGTCTCCATACTCTTCCTCAGGCACCTATTATTGACCACCATCACAGATATGAATCTAGGCTAGAAACTACTATAGCCCAAACCAGTATGGCCATCCTTTTGCTGTTTCTCTCCCCTAGCTCTCAAACATCATACAGAAATCATATTCAGGTTACAGCATCTCACATGAAATAACACTGCCTTACAGGGGAAAGAAAGAAAAAGAAGAAGAAAAATAATCCTTTTTTTTTCCCTCGTTCTTTTTGATTCCACAGCTTCACACGTTTTTCTTCCCCCTCAAATCCATTCTCCTCTACAAATCCTTCTCTGCACTGCAATTATTATAAGGAGCCTTAGTTTTGCATATCCCTAAAACAAAAATTCTTCCTGCTTCATAGGCTGTTTTTACCAGCTTTAAAGCATTGGTTAAGGAGCCAGAAATACACTAAGCCAAGCCTTTGTTCAAAGTTAACAGGAACAGCATGGATTTCACTGGGACAAGAATTAGCTCGTTCTGTAAATAACACATGATATAATCTCTTTTCTCACCTTTTTGTTCACATCTTCCCCTGTATGGCTTATTTCCATCTGTCTAGCTCGAAAAGACTATAGAAAACCATATGTCAGTGAAAAGTAATTTGCTCAAGGGAATCCACCTTTGGTTTCTTTTATATTTCATGTTGACTTATTGATTTGATCTTCTTTTATTATTTCAAGGCCTCTGTAAGCAAACATTTCTTAAAGAGCAATGCACAGGGGAATAAATCAAACTATAACAAACAATTCTGAAAAAGTTTCCCATAGAACAGCACATTTTAAAAAGTAACCTGGTTTTTTCCACTCTAGTCCTGCATGAATCCTGTTTATCTCCTGATTTCAGCCTTGAAACAGCTATCAATAGCTCACTGTGCACATCACATTAAAAAACCCACCCTGGTCTCATCTCACAGTCACACCGCAGAGGAAATATCAGTGAGACAATTTAATTGGTTAGTATAAATACAACCATTCATAAAGTAACTGATCTTCATATAAGATACTACACTCATTTATTATCAGGTTCAATATCTTTGCTTACTATAATGATAAGTAATTAATAATGTGTTTTGACTTTTCTTATGTAAAAATAGGACACTGTTAGATGAGTATGCTTTAATGACTCCGTAGCAAATGATCTGAACTGCTACTAACTGTACAGAAATCTACAGTGGAAAAGAGTTCAAAAAAACTTATTAAGTAAAACAACTACAAATTTGAATTAGAGATATTACACTTGCACTCTCATTTAAAACAAGAGCTTAATTTTTGACTTAAGACACATTTCACCAAGCATGTAAATGGATTGTAGAATCTTCAATATTTGAAGCAGGGAATAAGGAAAACAAGACCCTAAACCAGGCTTTGAGACTGGAATTAAATTTGCAAGTCTTCAGTGAGATATGACAATATAAAAAAACAGCTTCCCCCCCCGCCCTATATACTGCAGGTACTTCATAAGAGCCACTCATATAAAATGAGAAGTCCCATTATGTGTTTTTTACTAAATCTGAGTAATCACAGAATAGAACAATTTAAATAGCCCAGTGTTTTTCAATGGGAATAATTTCCTATGGCTACTATTACTCACAATTACTAGTGATTTTCTACTTGCACCCTGTTATGCCCTTCACTTGCTAATTGCCTTTTATTATTGTATTGGAATATGTTGCTTGTTAAAACACAACATGCTGACTTAAATAATAGTGACTGTAGCCCTCATCTTTAACACAAGTGAAGACAGAACTGCCTCAGAACAAGACTGCCAGGACTGGGTTTGGTTATAAAGTCTGCTCCACTCTGAACAGAATTTGGCACATCCTTTGGCCTTTTTGCAAGCTTCAGTAACTCTAGTCCTGGTAAATAAAGCCAACTGGAAAATACTCAAATATAGGTGTACTGTGAATCATCAAAAACTTCACTACACAGCCCTGAATTAGTGAGATAGATCCTAAGCAAACAGCTGACAGCATGCTTAGCATTTGACTTAACCATAAGTACCTGTACTTTATCTATCTACTATATATATATACTACAGCAACAGGAAATAAAACAATAAAGAACAAACTAACATATCTTTTTATTACTCTCTTAACCTGATTACAAACAAGTAAAATTCACGGAAGTGGACCGCAAAACCTTCCTGTCCCATTAGCTTTGATCATGATTTTCATTACTCGTGTAACTTGCTCTATGTTTTTAGATAATTTGAGGTAATAGAAAACTGAGCATATAAAATGCTATGATAACCTCCAGCTATTCCAGTACACCACAACAGGCAAAAGTCTTGAGGAAAAAAAATTAAACAGCCTTCAATTAGACACACATTTAAAACAGAGGGAGTGAAATGGCATTTCTCAGCTTTCAAGGATCTGGAACTATGAGAGCAACCTCTCATGGCAGGTCCCATACCTGATCTTCACCTTACACAGTGTTTGCCTCCCAGGGAAGGTATATACATGGACTGAAGCCAAAAGCCACCTAGCCCTTAAAAACCCAGCCCTCATTACAGAACATCTTACTTCACACCAAAGCTGTGAATACAAACGTTGAAAACATTCATACTCCACATTTGGGCTGAACTTATATCTAAATATATGTTCCAGCCTAGGCCTAAATTAAAATACAATCAGACCTAAACCTCAGCTGGGAGGCAACAACAAACAAAATCTCAAATCAAACCCATGTTTGTATAAAAGAGAACACTCCACTCTGCTTGAGTGTGGACTCAAAATTAGCTAGCTAAAAACACAGGTGGAGTGTTTTGCTCCCTAGAACTTATAAACAAGCAATCCCTAAACATATTTAGATAGCTAAGGCTTGGAAACAAGCACAAGCCTGCCACTGAAAACATCCACTATTAGCCTCTGTTATTAGGCAAGACATACAAATCTTAGATGCTCTCAATGGACTGCTCTGAAATTGAAACCAGGGAGGCAGTTCATGATCTAGGAGAGGAGCTGTGCTTAAAAACCTGCTATGTGACTCCAGGTACAAGAAGATGTCTGACTTCCCTATATAAAATAATAGTTAAGTGCTTTAATACATTTCTACACAGTACCCTGCAGGCAGGCCTGTGCTTGCTTTGCTTATGATCCAAGCCAGGTCAGACCCAGGCTGGCTCTGAAGCAGAAGACACACAGCTAGGCTGTAACTGTGCTGAGTCTGAAGTAAAACATGACTGTCCCTTCCCTTTAGAACAACCTGATAACTTGGACCCAGAACTGCATATAACTGCGGTTCAGACTGGGCTTGTGTCTACCTGATGTACCAGCAAAGACCTGAGGTCCCCAGAAGCAATCCTCCACCACTTACCTGCCACATCCCTAGCTCTATGCAGCACTAGAATAACATTGACTTAAAAACACTAAGTGAAATTAATTGCCAAGAGAACTCAGTTACAGAGTCCAAGAGGAAATAAATTTATTACTTTCTCCATCGATTATTATCGCAGTTCTGGCACACTTGCATAATGAAATTCAGCAAACATTAACTTCTGGAGGGTCAGATATTACGGCTGCTAATTTTGTTTTGCTTATGGCGTATTTTGTTCCTGGTAGGCTCAATCAGTTGTACTGAGCACAATTAATACTGTTCTGTATGCAGTAATTAATAGAATATTAAGTGAAAACATTGTTCTGTATTTTTATAAATAGATTCTGATAGAACTCACTAAAAATAATTTGTTTTTAAAACAGAAAAAAATAAGTGACTCAAAAATCCCAGGAAATAAGATGCTAAAAGCAATACTTTAGGGGTCATTTTGAAGTAAATGGACTTGTTCTAAAAACATTCAGATCTTTTGACTTTTGTCCACTTTTTTGTTTCAAGAAGGCAAAAACATCGGTAGAAGTTACTGATGGAAAACTGGTCATTTATTTCTGAAAAATCTTTTAGATAGAAATATTTAAATTGTTTCCAGAAGAGCATAAAGAGGGTCACGTTGGTTCAGGCTAGTGATTGATTTAATGAAACCTATTGATGGGAAAGCAAGTTCACAAGCAATTCGTTTTGTCTTGTCTTACCAGGGTGCTATTGGCATTGCCAAAACAGACTGATAGAAAAAAAACCACACCACCAAACCCCAAAATGCAGTGATACTCAATAATTTTCTAAGCAATGACTTTCCATTTACTTCTAAGTCTGATGAAACTGTCAAATGGCACCAGACTTACTATACTTCCCATAAAATGCCAAAGGAAGTGCTTTTATAGATCTAATATTAAGCTCTTAACCCCTCTGGCATATGTCATGCAGATGTTGCCCAGTGCTAATTTTTAGTTAGATTGCAGGTCATAATTTTAATAAAGTGTGGATTGCACTTAACCAGTTCCTTTATTATTACATGTTATTTCATTTTACAAGATCTATTTCCTACAATACAATCTTAATATAAATTCTTTAGAAATGAATTAACTATTATACAGAGGTACTTAGAAATCTGTAGGTAACTAGTCATTTCTGTGCTTCCTAATCTGGTGCCTGTAGGTCCAGACCACTTTTCAGTCTTTCAAGGACTGTATCATGAATGTGTATTCATGGATCAAGCACTGCTCATCACCTATTACTTTAATAACTCGTCCATATCTCTATTATGCTAAATTTTTCAAGATGTTCAGAATAATCTGTGACTGAGAATAAACGTTCTCAGCCTAACCAAGAACTGATTGTTATTGCTGAAGTCTTTCACAATTATTCAGGTGGCCTTTGGAACAGAGTCACTCTCATCAGGTTGCTAACAAAATACTGTTTTTTGGAAAACAATGATTTCAAAAGTTACAAGTTGTCTTGGTATACAGGAAATACAGGATTGAGGAAACGTAACTGTGGTGAATATCAGCATGTGCAGACAGAGAAAAGAATTTGATATTATCAGCACTATAAATTTATATGTAAGCCCATATGGAACAGCAATAAAATGAAACAACCTCAAACAATCATTCTTACCGATTCAAGGCAAATGCATAATGAAATTTAATATTGTGTTGATCAGCCAGATCACAGGTAGGAAGCATTTCTAGTGTTTCTACCAGCTTCACCATAGCATCATAGTCCTGGTATGAATTAAGACAAAAAAAGAAAGAAAGAAAATAAAAGAAACTGAAAGCAGAAGAAAGCATCCTAAACTAACATGTATCATGACTGCTAGAGAGTATCTCAGCTGACTGTTCCTAGAAGAGTCAGTGTAACAGCCACAAACTCTGTGTAAGGAACTAAATGGGGATTTTATCTATCCATGTCATAACTTGGCTGTTCCTCATCTCAGTACTACTGCCCAAATTACTGAATCCCTCTAGCCGGTTTCATCAATTACACTTCCAGCATCAGGAAGGAAAGCTGATGAGTCTGGCTCTTTCAGGCATTATTAAGGACTTCTGATGAATGACACTTCATCAGGTCATCACAGACCCGAGTACAGTTCATTCTGCAGCACATCAGCCAGGTGCGCATTCGTTTTTGTTTCTCAAGGATAACCCACATATACATACCTGGAGTCCAGTTTACTGACATCACAAATGGTCTCACATTACTTAGTTTGTTTTGTTCAAAACAGATTTCAACATTTTCTCAACAGAAAAGGTCTTTAAAAAGAACGCATATTATCATGAGAGATGATCAAAATGAAGTTGGATAAAATGTTGCAGGGAAATACGCATCTCAGAATGGAAAGCTGGGTTATGCAGGATGATGTGGTCAGTCACTGCTCTCACAACCCATTTACACTTAAAAAACAAGGGAAGAAAAAAAAAATCCATACAATGTTTGGAAGTATATTTTAAAAGACGTGTCAAACACAAAGACAGGCAGTTTGGAAATACAGTATGCAGACTGTGTTTTAGCAAAAGTAGAACTTATTTTAAAAAAATGAAATCAGGAAAAAAAGAATGCAGTTATATTTTAAAAACAAATTAATGTTTCTTTCAAGGACAGTTCTCAACTTGAGCAGCTCTGGTCAATATAATGGTCACAACAAATGCATTTTCTTCATTTCTAAATATATTCGACATTGTGGGCAGAGGAGGAAAGGGAGGGAAGAGAAAAGCAAACATCTTACATCAGTAGGGGATTTTTTTTTCTTCTTTTTTATTTTTTAAAGGATATTAAAAATGACAAAAAACCCAAAGGAGAACATCTCAGGAATTCACCTAATCTGTCCCTTGTTCACAGAGAATCTAAAGCCCCTTAAGTTCTCCAACAGACAAATCAAGCTGTTTACGTAGCAATTTAGCGTTAGCTTTGAATCACTGTTTAACAAGCAATGAAGTATGGAAGAACAAACAAGAGTCAAAAACCCATGGTAAAATAATCTTCCATAGTTTTTAGGAACACACCTGAATATCTCTGTAAGAAAGAAGTAGGTTTATGACAATGTCAGATGTCAGCAATTCAGTATTATCCATACGAAGCTTAATCCTGGCCAGCTCCTTAGCCAGTTCATCTCCTTGATACTTCTCTCTAGCTTTTCTAATATCATTGAGCAGTGTTTCTTTAAAATAGGCACTAAAGAAATAGAAAACAGACATATGGGAAGAAGACTGTTAGATATTTCTTATGAAACATGGTTATATTTCTAATAAAAAGCATAATTTCTAGTTAAAAGTACAATTTCCTAAGAGTGAGGTACCACATTTCCATGTTTTTCATTAACTCATTATACATATTTCACCTTGCACCACCTCAGACTGTGGGGCTACGTATCAGTATGTTTATAATCAGGATTGTGAGACAATTTTATCAACACAGCAAAACTGAAACATTCCTTTTTCCCCATTACTGAGCATGACAGATGTGGTACTTTGTATCCTAAAGGCGGAAGCAATTTGGATAATAAAGTGACAGAGAGATTAAAGACCAGTGTGGTGTAAAGAAGAGGTACATGACTTTATCACGAAAGGAGGCAAGAGGTTTTTAAACAAAGAAAAACAAGCCATCAAAAGTTGACTCAGTTACAGTCTCCTTGATGAACTTAATACACAATGCGGGCAGGTTCTGCATAAAATCCCCCAGTAAGTGCATCTTATTTAACATCAGTGCACAATGCAACAGCAGAGTTTTGTAGAATACAAAATCATATATACATTATCAGCATGAGAGGCTACTTTATCTGCATGAGAGGTAACTTTATCTGCAGCAGCTTATCGAGTCTATAGTTTGGAAGTTAGCACATGTCACCTGACAGATACTCAAGTGCATACAACGCTTTGTTTGGAAATGAGTATAGCAAAGTATTCAACTTTGCTTAGCATGAGCCCTACACACAGCAAAGAAAACTAAGTTCTGTCTAATACGCATTACATCTTACATATAACATGTAAGATGCTTACAATACAAATCAGCAAGGACATAGTAAACACTATTGGAAAGCTTTTAATGGTTTCACTGTCAGTGGAGGTTAGGCCTAATTCACCATGGATTTCCAATCTCAGATTTCTGTCCAGCATTGCCTTCTACCAGGCTAATGATAATTAGTCCTCCTTGTGCTAACCTAACCAAAACGAGGTGCTGGATAATGTTTTTCAAAAGTATTGAATGACTTAGGAATGGGAATCTCACTTTCAAGAATGATGCAACGCAGCTCTCCTGTATGCTGATCAACTTTACTGAGTTTCTGCTCCTCCTCTTGTCCCACTTGTCAAAGTGGGCCTGTATAGCTTGCATGGAGCCTCCCTTCTAGCACTGTTTCGGAGAAGCAGGAGGTGGCAGCCTGAGGTTCTTCAGGCCAGTAACATTCTAGTCACTGCCTAGCAAGGTGCCAGAGAATAGCAGACCTGCCATGGATGGAGGTATAAGGAACAAGGTGTGTGAGAACAGGGTCACCTATGCGATCCTAAGAGTGGGACAAGACACACATAACACACACACACACAAAAAAAAAAGGCTTTTTTTAGGCAAGTCTTTCACTTGTGTGGGATGGCAAAGGTGAAAGAGAAAGAAATCCAAGGGCCCTCAGTGCTTCCTGTGACAGACACTGGAAAAAGGAAGACCTAGAATCTCAGTCTCTCACAGTGTTTTCAGAAATAGGAACAAAACCAGACTAGCTGCAGAGTACAGGGTGAGCAATCAAGAAAGAGATTTACATCTCCAGCCCCAAACCTCTAAACTCCAACAGTCCCTTGTAGAAGTAGCAGAAAAGTATCATATTTATTAGGTGATATCAAAAGCTTAATATTTTAAAAAAAAAAATAAAAATAATCAAAAAAAACAACCAAGTTAAACAAACCTGCAAACAAAAAAACCAACAGAGCCAAAAATAATAAACCAAATCACAGAAGTTACATTTGATTGTCCATTGGTGCCATATATATACATGTATGTAGTGACAGAAAAGGACAGTCTTTGTCTTTGAGCTCTGTGAAGAGGCTGTCATCTCCTATTACAACTTTATGCGCTGTTATTTACACTTAAGTACTTCACCTTACCCATGGACCACCTTTGCTTACTGGTACTTGAGAAAGTAACCAGAAATCACTTTCTAGCATAATATGGTTAGTTAACTGCAACAGCTGCAGGTCATAAAGTTAGCCGTTCCTTTTAACATTATTCTAAGTGCAGTGAAAAATAAGAAATAAATATTAAAAACAAAACAAAACAAAACGATGCTACTAGGGATTCTGTATCTTTTTTTTTTATAACATTAAAAAGGGATTCTTGAGGTGTATGTGTTGTAAAATTACCATGATGTAACATGAACATCCTTGAGAAGGCTGATAAACTTGTCCACCAGTGGCACACAGAGTGGCCCCAGGATATTGTCCCAGCTAGGTTGCATATACTCAGAAGCTCTTCGTTGAGCATCACTTTCACAGCAAAAGTAGTCAGCACAAGGTGTGACGATGTATGGAATAAAATAATAATTGCCACTGGAAGCCTAAAAGAAAAATAGGCACAGTTTAGAAAACAAAGAAAATATGTTTGTGTATACACAGAATATTTTGCTGTCATAAAAACCAGTTAGATAAGGGCTGGTGCACTGTGGAGCTTTAGCACACTGCTTAACACAAGATTTGCAAGCATTAAATTCAAGGAATTTTCAGTGGAAGAGTTACAAATATTAACAAGGGTGATGAATAAGGGCTTGGATCTGTTAAGAGACAACACAACAAAACTGATCAGTTTTTTTTTGTGTGATGCATGGACGCTACTGGGGCCTGACAGTTAATGGTTAACCATCTGCTCCCAAATAAATTTTTTTGGTCAGTGATGTACTCACACCATCTCAACACTCTCTGTGCTAGGAAGACTATGATGCAGAGTTCCCCACAAAGAGAGAGAAAATTACAGAACCACAGGGAAGGACTTTATAGAGATGCTTAATCCAAAGGAGTATACAAAACACTTGGTGCATGTTGCCATCAAACATCAAACCAACAAAACTTTGAAATGTTTTGTAATATTTGTAAGACTTTAAACACAAAATTCTAGAATTAAAACCCCAAAGTTCTTATCATGCACCATGATAAGAACGTGCTGATCAACGTGCTGAGGGGAGAGGAAACATCAAATGCCCTTCAGAGCACGGAACCAGCAAGTTCAGTCTTCAGCTCCTGAACAAAACTCCAAAAAGCAGATAACTGAAAAGTTTTCCACGGGTACTAGAACCACCATTACTCCATTTAGAGCTATGACAATTCTCTGGTGTTTAAAAGTAAGCTTTGCACTTCAGAGTAATCAGATAGGACCACTGAAACATGGAACAGTATGATACATCTAACGCAACCAACTACCACTAAATACCTTTCAGTCATCACCTTGGGGATATCAAGGCATCAAAGGCATCAAATACATACAGCAAATCATACCTTTCATTTTTTCATATCACCTAAGCCTGCAGTAAAGCCGTAGCAATTTAAAGTCACCTTGAACAATGAGAGAATGCTGTGACAATGGAAAGAATGGATATGAAGATTGCACATTTTTTTATGCATTAATAAACCAGACAAGAGAAATAAACTTTTTGCAGTAAGTAACAACGTAGGGCAGGCTGTTACTAAAAATACAGTTTTTTTGCATGTGTATCAGTGACATCCTGTTGCTGATCTGAGACTGCAGGATTTAGAATCTTAAATTATTTCTAACAGATAAGGATCAAGCCACACTCCTTCCTCAAAATTTCTACAGTACGGTACATCTGATTCCATGATTCAATGAATATAATCTGTTGCAATGTTATCTTAACTTCCTACTAAAATAAGTCAGAAAACTTTCAACTCAAACAACCAATATGTTAAAACAATTTAGTCCCATGTTCATTCAAATAAACACTGAGTACAATGCAACGTAAAAGCTTGTGTATAAATTCTATCCTTAAACCTGTAAGAGTGAAACAGCTCTTTCTGCAACGGAGAAAAAAAAAAAAAAATATCTAATTTGAAGTACGATGTATCTTCTGATGCAAAGAGAGCTACTGTTATCTACCGCAAAAGCAATTTTCAGAAAAAACATCTCATCTATTTGACTTAGATTTCTTGCCTCTTTTTGGATAGTGAAATCTATTAAATTAAAACTCCATTTTTATCTGACAGACACATTTTTGTGGGCAGATGTCATGAACCCTGCACATATTTGAGCATGTCACCTTGTCTAAAAAGCAACCAGCTCCAATTTTCTAGCTTCTTCTGATATTTACATATTTATTATATTTACATATAATAAATTATAAAGCCCCTTCATACCACATAAGGAACCTGAAGGTATACAAGTCCATAGGAAGTGACAAAATCCATCTGTGGGTCCTGAGGGAGCTGCTGGATGAAGTTGCTAAGCCACTTTCCATTGTATTTGAAAAGTTATGGCAGTCTGGTGAAGTTCCCACTGACTGGAAAAGGGGAAATGTAACTCCCATTTTCAGAAAGGGGAAAAAAGAAGAACCAGGGAACTACAGGCCAGTCAGTCTCACCTCCGTGCCCAGCAAGATCATGGAGCAGATCTTCCTGGAAACTCTACTAAGGCACATGTTAAATAAGGACATGATTGGTGACAGCCAACTTGGCTTCACCAAGAGCAAGTCATGCCTTTGCAAGACAAATTTGGTGGCCCTCTACAGAGGGGTTACAGCACTGATGGGTAAGTGGAGAGCAACAGACATATCTGTCTGGACTTGTGCAAAGCGTTTGACACTGTTCTGCATGACTTCCTGGTCTATAAATTGGAGAGATGTGGATTTGATGGATGGACCACACAGTACATAAGAAACTCTCTGGCCACACTCAAAGGATTGTGGTCAACGGCTCGATGTCCAAGTAGAAACCAGTGACAAGTGGCATTCCTCATGGATAAGTACTGGGACTGGTAGTATTTATCTTCATTGGCGGCATGGACAGTGAGATTGAGTACACCTTCAGCAAGTTTCCTGATGATACCAAGCTGTGTGGTGTGGTCAACAAACAGGAGGGAAGGGATGCCATCTAAAGGGATGTGAACAGGCTTGAGAAGTGGGGCCATCCATACTTCATGAAGTTCAACCAGGCCAAGTGCAAGGTCCTGCATGTGGGTCAGGGCACTCCCAGGCACAAATACAAGCTGAGTAGAGAATGGACTGAAAGCAGCCCTGAGGAAGATGACTCTGCGGTCTTGGTTGATGAGAAGCTCAATGGGACTCAACAATGCGTGCTCGCAGCCCAGAAGGCCAACTGTATCCTGGGCTGCATCAAAAGTGAGGCCAGCAGGTCAAGCGAGGAAATTTTTGATCTCTGCTCCACTCTGGTGAGACCCCACCTGGAGTACTGTGTCCACCTCTGGAGCCCTCAGAACAGGAAAGACATGGACATGTTGGAGCAAGTCTAGAAGAGGGTCACAAAGATGAGCAGAGGGCTGGAGCACCTCTC
>VXBW01000477.1:1454644-1481598 GCA_013400375.1 Thinocorus orbignyianus
GGGGGGGGAAGATTTATTTTTTATCTCTGAAAGAGTAACTTTAAGATATCTAGGCCCCTTTCCTACCTGGATGGGCACAGACCCGATACACTCCACCTACACCCTAATTCTTCTTACCTCAAAATATAAACAGAGATATTGAAACTATGAGGCATATGATAAACTAAGCAGCATGTAATCCAGACCTTAAAGATTTCCAGTTGCTGGTAAGTAACCTCCTCCTCATTCTAGTGATGGCTTCCATGTCCAATGAACACTGCTTCAGGAAACTAAAGAAATCTCCATGTGAGTCATGCGGCAAATGTGAGATATAGACTTGTTTCTACGCAAGGTTATTGATATAATTTAATTCTATGTTCTCTGACAATCTAAGATGATTCTGTTTGAGCAACTTCACATCTGACTGCCTGAAATCCACTTGGACAACCACTGCACAGAAGTGATCTTGCCCATGCACTCTTTTCCTCAACAACAGACAAAATATCAGGGACAATCTAAGAGGTGTAGTTCTGCAAATATGACCATCTTGAAATCTGATTTATATATTCTTTTATATGCATGGAACTAGGTTGTTTTGGAAAGAATATTAGTGAAACTGAAGAGACAATTCTTAGGACAATTTCAGGATGGGTCCTAAGAAATAAGCTATATAAAGTCAGGCTGCCTGAACTTCACAGATCTTTCCAGTAGAAGTAATAGCAGTCATGAATACTGCCTTTAAAATACTTAGGCTAGCCATTCTTAGGCATGTACAGCAACCCAGATCCAAGAAAAGTAATAAATTCCTGAAAGGAAGGGGGGAAAAATACTGACAAAATTAGTCATAAACCCAAGAATAAAGAAACACCAGCAGACAGTCAAAAATAAGTATTAAGCTACCAAAACCTAAATAGAATTACTAACTCAAATTCCTTAAGCCAAATAAAATACCTCATAGCAAAAGCGATGGAAGACTTAGACATCCGAAACACCACACATCTGTAAATTAATATGTCTACCTAGCTAAGCAAGTATCTCAAATAGAGCTTTATCTATTGCAGATAAAGATCCTTCTCACCAGGGAGAAATGAATCCTTCTGAGAACTGAGCCATGAACTGCATTATGAACTGCTCGTCACTGAAAGACTCCAAGAACAATCCCTAAGAAAGGTGTATTAGCATATTTGAATGTTAATTCACCTTTCTGGTGAATACTTGAGGCTCAATTGCAGAAGAGGTATCAAGGACATCAGGGTAGGACTTTAAACTACTCTAGCACTTGATGCAGAAGATCTCTTCTATTTGGCTCCAGGAACTTAAATCAAGCCTTCTGATCCCATAGTAAGATTTGGACCCATGCAGACCAAGGAGGTTATAGAAACAACTGGGAGATGTGAAAGAGATCAGAGAAACTGATTGAGTTCCCAGTAGAAAAGAGATGAAGGCAGACAATAGCTTTTCTAGCCTGAAATGACCTGGTCACATTCCAGTGTTCTCAGGTCTCCAGACTTGTCTTTGAGCTTCACATTCTTGGGGGGAAAAAAAGCCCCAGAACTGACACTGCAAAGACTTGCAATTTCTAGCAACAATCTGAAAATCCAACCCATGGATGGATGCAACTGTTGTTTGAAGCTGTTCAGTGCTCCAGTTATGGAGCAGGTGTTTCCATATGTGCTTGCACAAAGTGCAGCAAAGCCATCCACAGAGGTCCTCATTCGGTATAGACAAATAGAGGATTACTGTCCTGTGCTTCCCAAACTTTGGCACATCCTTGGGAGAACTAAGTTGATCAGAACATCTGAGTGACCGCATAAAAGAAATGTAAAAATGTGCTAATGAAAAATAAAAATGAGAGATCTCCTTCCAGTCAGGCGTATTAACAATGCAGGATGAAAAGTTGTATCCCTGCCCACTCACATTAGATAGAGGAATGGAGACCATGCAAGTATGCCTTAACACATATCCACATGGGTAATCTCTTTGAGCAAAGAGGGTGAGCAGCTCCAGCTCCAAGTTCTTGTGACTCTGGGTCACATGGAATGTGAATGTGTATGTGGACCTCCACTTGAAGAAAGGAATTATGGGACACATCAGAGTGAAAATCAAGAGCACAGAGCAGAAAAGAGGAAAGAAGTTGTAATGGAACAGAGCTTTTCTGGGAAAGAGAAGGAGACTCATACAAAATAAGATTAAACTTAATATTCTTAAAGGATCAAGAGAGGTTGGAGAATTCCAAAAAGGATTTTTTGACACTGGTGCTGTGAAAAATATAAAGTAGTTAGGGATAATAACTCAAAATAAGGAAAAAAAAACAAAATCAAACAAAACCAAACAAACAAACAAAAAACTTCCACAAAACAGGAACCACAGACAATTCTGCGCTCAGTGAAAATAGCAAGACAATGGATGATATTAAAAGCAGCAGTAGATGATACTACAGAGGACACAAATCTAAATGTTAAATGTAATCCAAACCAAAGAGAACCTGCACTGAGGAACACAGCAACATCCACAATATGACCTGCATCCAGAACAGCAATTTCAGAACTTAAGTGTACAGCATGTATTATTCTACTGTAAAAATGAACAGCAGGCCTATAAAAAGATTTGGTGAGAATCAATTCTTTTTATATTTAAACAGTAATAAAAAGGAGATTCCTGTACTCAGCACCCAGGAGCCACAATCCTCATCTGATAGAAGTGTTTCAATAGTAGGAATAGGTTGCAATACAGCCCTTGTTCAAGTGTTATCATTACACAGACCATAATATTTTTTACATGTATTCTAATTAGGGAAAGGAAGGGAAAAAAACCCAAATCTGACTTGCACTCTTACTTCAAGTCTAACCACCTAAAGAAAATCTGTTCCATGTTATGGATCTTCTCTTAATAACAGGCTTTTATACTATTCTAATCATTACTATTTCTGCTAGCAGCTGTTTTTCTAGCATGATTTTGTTATGTGACTAGCAGGAAATCATATTAAATGGAAGTTTCAGAAAAATACAAATGTTTGCAGGATCAGGTGTTTAAATACACTTCTGAAATTAAGCAAATTTTGAAGTGAAAACCTTACCTTGAGAGACTGAGCAGTGTCAGCATCAGTGTCATGGTAGAGTATAACATTATTAGCCATGTCAAAGCTTTCACGCACGCCAAGGTGGTAGAATAGTGATGGTTGCTTGGAAATATCACTCATGTCCACAACTGCAACATCTGAAATAAGACGGGGAACAGGAAAAGTGCTTAAAAAATAATAATCTTAAAACCAATTTTATTCTTATATAGGATTTAAGATACATCCTGAAATCACACATACATCTGAACAGATCAAATCAATATATTCAGATAAGAATCATTTTCTCATGGTACAATTTTACCGTTCGTATAAATAACGAACTCAGGGAATTATCAGTGTGTTACAGTAAATGGGAAGCAGAATTTATGAATTTTACTTAAAGTTTAGAAATCACTGCACCAGAAATACTTTGAGTGAAGAAGTAGTTCTATATTTGCTCTCTGAGATAGGCCTGACAGCCTGAATGCCCAATAGGATGGAAGGCTCCAAACTTCAGGTGGAACATGCAAGAACAATAATGCAGCAGAAACTTAGGGAAAATTGCGATACCAAGTTTATCTTATGAAGCTGAAGTTTAGAGACCAGGAAATTCTTAAACAATAGAAAAAGAAACCACAGTGAAAGCTGACTCTTAAAATCTGCAAGCAAGATGTTCAAGATGGGAGGTGCAGGAACGAGGGGATTCACCACAAGTATCCAGAGCAAAACTTCCACTGCTCTAGGGCAGTATTCCAGTAGAAATGGATGTAAAAAAATTCACATCAATGGAAGATGACACATACAGAGACCTAAGAAGAAATTTTGCATACTGTGCAGAACAGCTGAGATACAGGCAAAAGATTCTGTATTTAACATTTGGTTCTCATACAAGAATGACGGCCAGTACAGAGAGAAGAGGTAACTGGAGAAGAGGTCACTTAGTGCTGAGGATTCTTCCTTGATCCTTACATCCTCTATGCTACCGAAGAAAATTTTGGTTTAAAGCTTTTTAGAGGTCTGTATCTATATGTCTGTCTGTTTTCACCACTATGGGAAAGATGGATGAACTTAAATCCGAAGTATTCATAAGACTAGAGCCTTGGCATTGAGACCACAGGGGAGTTTGAGGTTGAAAACACATTCCAGAGACTCAGTGCAGCTAAGCAGAAAATCCTGCATCTCTGAAGGTTAACAGACAGTCTCTGTACCCATGAGGAATGACAGAGAAGTGTGAGCTACTAGTAAACAAGAAAGCAGATCCGATCCAAATGTTGTCCCAAACACGCCAGCCAGTTTACTTGGGCTTCACAGAGGTTACACATTATGAGAATCAATAGCCCATATACTTGCAAGCTCTTGGAAGAGCTCGCAATGAATATACTCTCCTGTACAATTCCATCAGGCTACAGCTACCCCCCCGGAGTCAGTCAGTCGTTATGGTTATAACAGGCTCCCTGTTAAAGAACAAGAATCATTTTGAGCCCAAAGACAATGAGATGCCTTAAGATTTTGGAGGAGGGGGAGAAATAAATAAGACAACCTCAAACCAAATCAACCAACCAACCAACAGAAGAATACAAACACACTCCCACCCCCCACCCCGAAAAAACCAAAACCTCAGCATAAATTCATGGCAACATGAGAAAATCCACTTGTGGAATCTCAAGTCCTGCACCATCTACTTATGATCTTTCCACTTCCTCTTTAGCCAGCTCGCTACAGTATAGACAAAATTCTTATTATGTAGGACACTGTAGGATCACACAAACCAAGCAGTTTTGAAGCAGTAAATTCCTGCTCCATACAGACATGCAAATCTAGATTACCCTAATATTACAAAGTCATTTTGGCAACATAAATGATCTATAAAACAAAAGTTAATATAAACTAACAAGGAGACCTAGAATCAAATACCATCTAGGGGGAAAAAATAAAATAAAATTAAAAAAAAAAAAACAGGTCTACGAGCTTGGACTGTTTTTAGCAATTATATAAACTGTTTTTGTGGAAACAGAGTGCTGTGAAATCAAAAATCACCGCCATGATAAGAGAATTCAGCACACAGAT
The DNA here is from genome assembly GCA_013400375.1 of Thinocorus orbignyianus. Classification (NCBI taxonomy): domain Eukaryota; kingdom Metazoa; phylum Chordata; class Aves; order Ciconiiformes; family Thinocoridae; genus Thinocorus; species Thinocorus orbignyianus. The sequence continues at coordinate 1,459,749 of VXBW01000477.1, forward strand.
ACTGCATTTTACAATGCAATGGGAGCAATGATTTGTAACACAGTTCACTGAAACAAGGTTACACAGAGTTCATTGCCACACAGAGTACTCTAAAACTGAAATTTTCTTCTTTTGGCAGGTAACAATGAAAGTAGCATCAGAAACACATTAAATGGCCATAAGAACAGAAGTAAGTATCTACATTAGAAAGCATAATTATTCACTTACATATTCAGTCACACTGATAAAAAAATTATGAAAACGATTTTTTTTCTGCTTATTCACACCTCATGAGCACAATTATCAAAAAAATAAAATAAAATAAAGCAAATTGAAGACTAGCAGAGGGGATGAAGGCAGTATCACAAACATATGCTTGCATGCGAAAAAAAGTCCCAGAAAGAAAACTGAATGGATCCAATCCATAGGAATCACGGGATGACACAGATGCAAATGACACCAGGCTGAGGCACAGCAGTGACAAGAGACTGCATTCCCAGGGAGCTTTCCAAGCCCCCCTCCAGCAGGCAGAGCAGCAGGCTTGGTGCAGGGAGGAAAGAGATCTACTTACAAACCAGCTTTACCAATGTGTTAATCATGCATAGCTTGAGTACAGTGGGCCCAGGAAATGAATGCAAATTTGGGTGGAGAACAGATGACCAACAATAAATGCTTATTAAAGAAGCAGATCCCTAAGATGTATCCAGTGCACTGGATGCTGAGAGTACAGCGTTCGGTGTCACTGATCACTGAGTCTAAGCACACTACTCAATACAACTATTTTCAGGGTTACATCTCTCTTCTAGGCATGGGCAGTTTTGTGAATAGCTCAATAAACAATGTTAATATGTGGTACCACATGTTTTGGTTGTCCTATGATTTATGGTTGTCTTATGATTTATGCTAAAATCTTTCATCTACAGCTCTTTAAACACAGACTCAGGGCCTTGTACTTCATCCACATATTTAGTATGGCTGATAAGAGAGAGAGAAGAATTCCCTGAAACTTCCCAAGATACATAAAAATGAATAATACAACACTAGTGTCTGCTTCGCAAAATTTGATCTACGAACAGAAACATATGTCAATCACAGCGTCTTCAACTCCCATCCTCTATATCAGGAAAGCCTGTTCAAACAAACACACGTCTGTGCTTCCCCTTTCAAATGTAGGTTCAACCTCCTCCATTATAGCCAAGTGGGAAGAGAGAGCTAATGCCAACTTTGATCATATCTTTTAATGAATGATGAATTTAAGAAAGATTTCACATAGGTCTAAAAGACCAATGGATATGGTTTCCTAGGTTCAGGAGGAAAGAGAGCAGGGGAGGGTACACAAAGACAGAAAGCTTCCAAGTGAAGTACAAAGATCTTTAAAATTCATCCACCAGAGGGTGCGGAGGGGTGGGAACATGCTTAGTGTTGCACATGACCAAATCTGGATGATTCTGCAACAGAATATTTAAGCTTATTGTTTTGCTTCTGCAGCAGGAATTCACATTCAAAAGAACATACTTATAAAAATGTGTCCTTCCTCATCTCCTCTTAAGCATAGATCTTTTTAACTCTGTTCTCTGCGTAGTTGTGTAGCTTTCAGGATTAAAATAATTCTCTTTTGTCATGATCCTAAAAATTGATCGCACTTTATTGTCTGATTACAGTTCATTTTTTTTAAGCCTTTGTTTCAGTTGTAAAACAATTGCACTGTGTATATTTTTTAGTGCATTAAGGTAATTCACCAGTATTACTAGCACAATCCTGATTAGGTCTCTGCATTGTCCCAGCAGATGGCACATAAATAACTTCTTATATTACATTTTATGTATTTTAACACTGGTGTGTCTTCAGAGATCAGACAAGGCATGACAACTGAAAGGAAGATTAGAAATCACTAGCTGTGGTAAAACAGGAGGCTATGAAATTAATTAATAATTCAGCAAGAAAAACATTATTACACAGGTTAAAACTAGAGGGTTTATTTCTCTACCTGGAGTGCACCTGAAGAGATCATATAATTTAATGATCTAAGTAAATTGCAAGTCTTCATGTGACTGTTGTATGATTTATGGCATCACTAGCAACAAGAAAAGGAAAATTTTGGCACCAGGTTTTGGGATTTTTAAGTTAAAAGTAGTAAATAAGAGAAAATGTACAAATAGCCTAAATGGAATCTAGGAGGCCTAACAGAAGAAAAAGTCAGAAAAAACATCAACTGCTTTCAACTTCTAATCAAAGATCCAATTCCATTTAGCCTTATCTGTGAGGAGAGCAAGAACGCTAGTCCACTATTATGGATTCATTATTTTTCAGCATTTGGAACCTGCCTATACATAGTAGATTTAAAAAAACAAACAAACAAAAAGAAACAAACAAACAAAAAACCCAAACAACAAACCAAACACAATCCCTCAACATGACAATAGACACCTTACTGGATGAAAATGTAGAACTCCGTGCCTTGTTATTCACTAGCATCCCTTCAGGTTACTATTGCTTCAGATTATTGGCTATTAGTGTCAGCATTCTTCATAGTCAGTAAATAATAAATGTGTTATTCATGAAGTCCACTGGAGGAAACTATCAAAGTTATTCCCCAGAAAAACATCAATGCTCCTCCAGGAAAATAACACCACAAAACTATCTTCAGAATCCACAACTTAAGGATACACAGTCATTATTTTTTTCTGCATGACTGCACAGTTCTTTAAAGGAAAGAATAGCAGTTTTTATAGGGAAACAACTATGGTAATATTTGAAGTGCATTTGAAAGCTAGGAACACCCTGCAGCTTTCACTTAAGCTAAAACAAAAGGCACAGCACTCTGAACTTTAATATACCCTGTACTCCCAGAAACTGACAGAGGGGTATAGAGGCAGTAATTGCCTATACTGGTAATATTGCTCAAGGCAATAAAGCATAGGAGTAACTACTAACAACCATTAAGGCAGTTTTTCAGAACAGCTTGTTATACCAGCAAACTCAGTGCCTTCTCAAACTCTCAGATTTTAGTGTAAAACCACTGACAACATCCATGATGCTGTTAAGATTCTCACAATGCATCAACGTGTTAATTAACATGTCACTGCTTTAAAATCATGCAGTTCTGCAAGAATCTGCTTACTTTTCTTTAAAAAAAAAAGAAAAAAAAGAAAAAAAAGAATTTGTTCCAATCCTAATCACACAGTAAAATACAAAAATATAACCAGAAGTTGCCTTAGAAGATAAAAGTCTCAAGCACAAACATACAATCTTTTTTCTAAATTTAGGAATTTCTTGTTGAAAACAAAAGTATTTGAATTCAGCCCCTTCAAGTTTCCAATATTATAGCATGAAATTTTCCATTTCACTGGTTTGCTATAGGGACAGAATTGGTCACAAAAATAAAAAACAACTAGGCAGCAAGGATTTATCCTGCAATGTAGAACTGTACAGATTATAAACACATTACAGAGATAGACTTGTACATATTAGAATCACATATATATAATAATCACATTAAATAGCATTTTCAAAACCATTTTGTGTATTTCAGACTAGGCTTAACCTCTTGTAGATTAAAACCAAGTGCTGCACTTTTGTATACACACTAAAATTAACTGTAACAGTTTAGAAATTTCTTACAAAGCACCTTTAAGAAGGAAGGTTGTTCTTATAAGTTGCAATCAACTTTTGCACAAGAATTCAGTTGTAGCTGGAGCCTGACTAAAAGTTTCAGACTACTTCCTACTTCAGAAAAGGAAACACAAGCATGCATACTGAAGATCTGAAACTTTTTGATACAGCAAGGGCACTTCCTTTAGAAAGAGCCTTTAGTTCAGATGCCAAAGGAACTGAGAACTCAATGGACAGAAAATTTAAAAATTAAGAATTAAATTAGGTAAGAATCCCCATATTAATTTGGAAAAAAGAAGATTTCTTTCTGTTCACATACAAGAAGTGCAATAACGTTAATCACAACTTGGAGAAAAAAAAGACAACTTTCATATTGGCCAAATAATTTTAAATTCATTTTTTTAAAAATATTATTATTTTGGGAAACAACAGACAAAATTAGATTCCCTTCCTGGTGTATTATCCATCCACATCCATTCTGATTTTAAAATTAAGAAAAAGCTAAACTTAAATATATCTCACTTTTGAGAGCTCTAGTGGATTTAAGTGCTTTAGGAATTCTGAAAACGTGGTCATTGAATGGCAACAATTCTGAAATGTACTTGTCTATCATTTGTCTCAGGAAAACAAAAGAACATTGAAGTAAAGTGGCAATTTCAGGCACGTGTTGTGTTATCAAAAACTGAGCAACCCCTCTAATTTATGTTTTCAGACTGAGTTTGTGATTTGCCTTTCACTCAGTCGGGGCTCTAATCGTACCTTCATCTTCACCTTTCAACAGGTTCTATGTTACAAAATGATCTGTTGGTAAGAAAGGTGCACAACACACCAAGATGTATAAATTCTGTTCCTCTCACCTAGCAAAATGTAAGGCAAGGAAAAAAAAGCCTAACAACTGGGGTCCTTATAAAAGTTAACATTATTGGAACAGCAAACACAAAGGAGAAAGTCAGACCTTTACTTTGCATTTCTTCCTTCCTCTACGTCAAATCCTGCTCTGGAAAGCAGTTTCACATCCTTCCCCGTGAAGTCATTCTGCTCTGTCAATGTGAATACTATGAGTGCTGAAGAAGTAATTTGAACTATGTTTCAGCTGAGCAGAAGCATTCATAGCTGAGGAAAGTCAGCTGTTAAATAACTTTTTTGAAAGGCAAATCCAGAAGCCTGCTGGTGCTAGAAAACTGCAAAACTTTAGCATTACTAACTGCAACAATTAGGACGATTGCTTTGCGCCACTTAACACACAAACTCACAAAAACTGGCAGTGTCCCACCTCCAGGGACAAATCTGGGAACAGCGGTGTTAAGCAAAGTGGTCTAATTGCACTTTATAGGCAAGATCCATAAGACCCACTGTCTTCGTTTGGAAAGTGGGCACATCCTCATAGAGTAGGAGGAAGAAGAGCTGACATCCAAATCCGTTTCTAAACAGAGAATTTGGGTGAATGCTAGAGAGTCTTTTCATGTGGTCCAGCAAGGCAACTCCTCCTCCTTACACACCTAAAGTTTGGAGCACTCAAGCCTCTCAGCTCCCAAGGCAAAATGCCGAAATACAACAAACTATCAGAATGGTTACAATTTACTGAGCAAAACTGTAGCCTGGATTATACTCTGAAAGTGGAGATCAGGAAGGTGGTAAAATTGTTTTTCATGCATAGATCACAAAAGTGCCCTGTATGGCTTCCATTCAAAGCACTGGGAGAACCCCCAGAGACCTGTAATGGCATAGGAACAAGCGCTTTTTGGATAGCCAGCCTGCAGGTGGTAAAATGTGAAGTCCAAAGAAACAGCCAGCAGAATCAGCATGGAAGAAACAGAAGCAGAGGTAGCTGGAGTGAGACCAGTAACAAATGCAACCAGCACAGCAACATGTACACAGAGCCTGAAAGCATTTTAATGTAGGTAAGAAATACAAAAAACATATTTATTTTAAATATTTACTTTAGTCATAACCGGAGAGAAACTTCTTGTTTGTGAGATCACCTGCACCCTTTTGTCCTTTCAACTTTAAATACCAGCCTTTGGCAACAACATTTGAAAATACTAGTCTTAGGCTATCTTAGTAACGGATGACATTTTAACATTCACTCGCAATTCCCATTCAGCAAAACTGCCCCTCAGATTACAGTGAAAATCAGACAACCATCCAAAACAGCAGCATGGATTGAGGGGCCAATACTCATCTCTGGCTTTCAACATTCTGTGCAAGTACCCATTTCATTCAACAAACTCCGTAACAGGGTTACATTCAGACCCAACACTCCAGCCACTAATCATGTTAGCACTATGGTGTTACTTACGGTTGTACTCAGATACTGCATCTTTCATCTGTCCTCTGGTACACGGAACACGCATTAAAAATAGAACTAGCACATATTTTTCATGCTCCAGTGGCATTTATTGCAACTCGGGATAAACTAGTATCTAAACTACGCATTTTTCTAAATGATGACAAAGTATTTGTGCCATATTTACAATTGAGGCGTATTCCCTAGTATAAAAATAACCATCTGTTCAAAAAATTAAATCACCCAAGAATCTGCACTTTAGTTCAATGGAACAGAACAGATTACAGCAGGTAAGCAACACTGCTCGTTCTAGGGGTTGATCTGTAACCTAAGTTCTTGTTTATTTTTACGTTTTGGGGCTTCCTTATTCAGTAGATACAATACCTGAAGCTTTTTCTGGAACAATTGCACATTAGGAACTTTTTTGGTAAATGGAAGCAAGGATTCTTCCATAAACCTTGGATATCAAAAGCAAAAGCTTTAAGAAACATTTCAGATGTTCCTTAAATACAATTAAATTAAGAGTAAAGCTATGTTTCAAGCAAGGCAAGGCATCACATTAAAGTAAGAATACAGTTCTTCTGATCTAGAAAAGCAAAAATCATGTCAAGAGCATGTCTGTGCTTATTATTTCTTTAACTGATTTCTCAAGGGAATTTCTCAGACTCTGCCAAAACAGAATACAACCAGCACCTACAAGAATTGGTGTGGGAAGAAAAGTAACATGGTTAATGTAATACATAGGGCATCCAAATTTAGAATGTCTTTTTAATGGTTTTGCAAAAGTATGAAGGAGAAATATATTGTATGATCGGAATAGTGAAAAACCTGAAAATAACCTGCCATTCAGAAAAGAGCAGAAAACTATTATTCTTTGTACAATTCACAGTTTAGGGCAGGAAGGAAACAAAGAACTAATCCTCAAAAAACTTTTCTTGCAATACTGAATTGCAGAAGTTAGGAAATATGTAATTCACTGTAAACAGTATGTAAGCTTAGAAGTTGCTTAATGCTTCCCATGACAAAGCTTTGCTTTCAGCCCTTTTTAACTTTGCCAATCTTTGCTTCGGGTTGTTTTTTTTTCTTGTTGTCTTATAAAAGACTTAATTAAAACCAACCCAGTCATTTCTGAGACTGTGTTGGAGAAATTATTTTTCTGGCCAATGTTGAACATCCTTTCATGCCAAATTAAGAAGCCTTGGTGCTTCCAAGTACCAAACCAGAAATTTGTCAGAAAAGTCAGGCTGTCTGGAAGTACTCTTTTTAGCCTTAAGAAATGCTGCTCCTTCCAAAGCTAAGATTTCATCAGAGTTGGTCAGTCGTAAGAGAGATGTTTGGTCTCAGATGAGCCAGTCTTCACTTACTTTATTGTAAATGCACAGAGAGGAAAAACACTTTTAGAGCACCATTCATCTGATCTGCCAGAAGTTTACTTTAGGATGAGATATATTGCAGCCCAGAAGTGCCTGTTTCTCTCCACTAATTATGAAGGAAAGGAGTGTCAAAGCCAACTGGAGACAGCCATACTGAAGGTATTCAGGGCAACGAACACAGAGCCTAACACCTTTGCTTTGAATTTCATTAACCATTAAGGCATTTCAGTCAAGAATGATGGCACCTCAGCAGACAGCTCCCTGCAGATGTTCCCACCAGCTGACCAATGAATTGGTTGCCCACAGAGAAGGGCCACAGCTCGCTCGTATTAGTATAATACCTACAGTTACTCTGCCTGCAAGAAAGAAAAGGGAGGACTGTCACAATTCAGAACCTCAGATCCAAAGGAATCTCTGAAATACCTAAGTCTTGCTTGAGTTTTCCATAAATTGGGAGCCCATTTGTGAAACCCAGCTTATGAGATTGGTTTCTCTGCACTCAAGAAATATTATACAACTGTATGGATGACTGTTCTTTAAGAGGTGTTTTATGCACACACTACATTAGCCTAGAGTCTTTTCTGCTACTTATATAATCTGGTTGTTTAGTGATATTGAAGCACTGATTGTAAACTCCTGGTCTACCAATGAAGTTTATATTCAAGTTAAATTCTCAGTAAAATTACCTTCAGCCCTAATATAAGCATTACATTTCCCTGTAAGCCAATGATATTCATACTATGGTTACTAACAGATTTTACCTTTTTTTTATTTTTCATACCATAGCTTGTGAGGTCCTGGGAACGACGTAGTTTCAAGTCTGAGGGAGCTAAGTCACAGTGGTGTGAGAGACGACAGTTAAAAAAAGAAGGTACACACACTGTCACAAGAAAATCACCCAGTATGCACTCCTTTGCACAGTCACCCTTCCTTGAGAAAGGATTGTAAAAGTTTACTCACTCTGAGACCACAACCAAAGCTGCTGATCTTTAGTTACCAACCACAATTGTATCAAATGGGTCCTGCCAAGCTCTGCACATAGCTAATAAATGATTTGGGAAAGCTGTGACATACACAGGAGACCAACATGTATAGCATTTCTTCATAAAATTACAGCCTTCAAGCTCCTGGGTTAGAAACTCAAAGAGACTTCATCAGTTGCGTCTTAGCCTTTTGAGCAGTTCCATGGCTCAGCCAGCTGAACACTTACACCTGTCTGCAACTCCTACCTCTTTCCCATGTCTCTGCTTCCCTCTCATGTTGTTCTATCCTCCCCATATCCCTCAACCTGTATTTAACTTGATAGCTTATTCACCTATCACCCCACCCCCCAATCTCTTTTACCAAAATACAGGTTGGATAAAATGTATGTTTGATTCAGGACTCATCATCTACTTGTCAAAATGGGATGAGAGAGAACCCAGATTTCTAAGAAGCAAAGAACCAACAGTAAGAGCTAACTGTGCAGCGCTGAGATCCAAAACAACCACAGCAGACAAGTGAGTATGGGGTATGTGGTCAAGAAAGCACATGCACCTCAGTGGCTGCAGATGAGTAGGTGCACCGTGACAGAGGCTGACAGGATTGCAGGAAGAGAAAGAGCAGTATCATGGCTTAAGCAGCTGAATGCTGGTCTGTGTAACTGAATTCCATCCCTGCTTCTTTCTGCCCCACAGCTGCTGCATGATGCTAACCTAGTTACATAAATTGAGATTTAAGAGATGGACTTGGTGACCATACAGTTACTAAGATTCTGATTTTCGGGGGAGAGGAATAATCAAAGTACCCCAATGGAACACAAGAAGTGGTTCTGAAAAACACAGCCCTTATTTTAAAGGTAGTTTGTAACAAACCCATTTGTAAGAAATGCCTTCAGAGAGAAGAAAAATCCCAATTTATTGCCAAAGCTATTCCTTTCTATTATCCAGTTGTTCCTCAGCATGAGTGAGAACTCAAATAGTCACCAATTTAACACCTGTAGTCTTCCAACTGCAAAATAGCTAAGCGTCTATAGAGTAATCAATTTACCTGAATCCTAACTCAAAAAAAGACATGTATTTGTACTTCCCATGTGCTCATTCAGTCTTTAAACCCAAATGAATAATAATGAAGCAGCGGTCAAAACTTCTCAAAGAGTACTTAAATAATCTATGTTTGTTTTCCTTTTTGTTATTCACAGACATTTAGCAAATAAAGATTCCAGAAGTCACTCACTTCTTCCTTTTTCCCAAATTCATGATCACTGATTGAAAACGGCCTCCAAATCTATGTATCCAGGACACTAGAAAAATTCTTATTCACCACAGATGACCTGAGAAAGATATCTGTTCAATATTTTTCCCTGTTTATATAACCTTAGTATATTAAAAATGTTGACATAGATGCTAGACAGCCATAATGAGATGTCTCACATCACACATACTTTTCACTATGCCAGTCCATAAATTTACTAAAATTTCTCTGCAAGCTAAAGTGTCTACTAATTCTACAAAATCTGTCATTCCTCTGCCTTATTTAACAGCAGAGAAGAAAAGAAACAATGGAGTAAATTAAAAACAGGCACTTCACACTTGCTTGCTGCACTAGCACTGTGCCAATTGTCCTGTGAGAATATTTTCACCTCAATATTTACCAAAGCTGAGCTAGTCAGTTTAGAGAGCATACAGAGAAAACACCCCAACCCTGAACCTAATTTGAACCTTGCCTGTAATCTAGGGGGGAGAATGAGAAAGGTGAAGTTTATTTAACTTTTCCTACACCTCTGCACTTCCTACACTGGGTTATAAAAGGCAATGAAAGGGAATGAAATATCAAAAAAGATCACTTATGGGCTAATCTGGCCTAAGTGAAATTAAAAAGAGCACAGAATTAAACAAGAAAAGCTGTCCCTTCCTCCCTGACTGCAGGAAAATCAATTTCTAGGCCAAGGAGGTTTAGATAACTTCCCAACTTTTAGACATTTATCCAAACTAAACCACTTGAGAGTCACCCATCATTTAATGTTGAATACTTTGGCCAGGGTGCAGAAAAAAATCTGCCAAACCTGCACATCTCCAACAGGTCACACACTCGCCAACAACATATATCAAAAACATTTGAAAAAACAAAATTACACGGAACCTTGTCTTCTGTCCAAAGAAATGTAAGAGGTAATAAAAATAATCCAAATAAAGGACACTACAATGGAAAGAAAAAGTTTTCAGTACGCTAAAGTTCCTAAATCTGAGTTAAGACCTTTATTCTTTAAGAGTTAAAAAGACACCAAACAAAGATAAATGAGGCTATCCTACTTTGAATCTCCTGTTTTTCCGTTTAAAAATGAAAAACAAACAAACAAACAAAACAAAACCCCCCAAAAACTCAAACAAACAAACAAAAAACCCCAACAAACAAAACCATCAAGAGACACCTCTGTCATTAGCACTGGGAACCTGTACATACTAAACTCAGGTATCCCACCTCATAACTAGATTACAGATTTCCTCTTTATGTTTAGAGCCTCCCAGACTGTCATTTAGGATCCACATAAAAGAACAATAAATTATGCACAGAGAAAATATTAATTGAGGAAAGGCAGTATTATTAAGGTGAAAATAAAGTTTACATAAAGCCACAGCATCCTCTGTGAGCCAAGAAACTTGCACTCACACATGGATACAGAGTTCTTGATTTAATATTCTGGATGCTGGGCAGATGTGGATTCAACCTGCTATTTTTAACTTTCCTGTAAACAGCGCAAGCTTTATGTACCAGCCTAAAAGACTGCATGTGCTACTGAAAAAAGTTGTTTTGCACCACTGAACACTGCAATTTCAAAAATGGGCAACAGAAAAATCGATTTCAAGGCACTAAGTAGTGATCAATAAAATCTAGAATTTTAGTAGAAGCTGGCCTTTCCAAAGAACATAAAAACCATTATCTACTTAATGTTTAACTATCCTGTAAATACAGTATACATCATCACTTCCAGCATGTAGATAGGGAATAGTGAGCATCAATACAGCTTATATTATCACAACAGATACATTCTAGACTTCCCTAACTATGATTATAACTAAAAGATGCCCAAAGCCAATCATCATAGGATCGCTACAGAGCCAGAGGAGTATTAGCTCTTCCAAACTGTGATTCATCACATACAATGAATCACATGAAATTGTGATTTTAAAGCAAGCCTCTAACCCTGGCCTCCAGCATTTATTAAATGTAATGTAGGATGGTTCACCTCAAAACATACATACATATAGAGCTGTCAAAAGCCATGTTCATCCATATTCACCAGTTCTTATCTGTGGCCGGGTCTGACACAAGGCTGCCTCTGCACCATTAGAACTATTATTTTGGTGGTTGGGTTTTTTTGACTGTTCTGAACTGCAGTATAACTATGAGACACCCAGGCTAGCAAACAATGTCAAACACTGTTAAAAGTGAGAATTTGCTTTTTTTTTTCCTTTGGAACTAGAGTTGGGCTGCTGTTCACTAAATGGAATTAAGTATTAGGCTTGAAAGACAAGACTAATAAAAAATGTTAAAGAGATATTAAATAAGTTTTAAACATAATTTAAGCATAAAAGCAGTATAAACTACAGTAGACACAACTATATGTGCATAAGTTAAGCTATGATAAGCTAGAGTACTTCCCTTAATACTGGATTTAGCTATACCATCACAGATCAGCAGAAAGCTAGGGATGTAATCTTCAGTGTCACTACTGCTTTGGATTTGTGCCTTTCATCAGAGCCCTGATGCACTTCAGTCAATGAAAGATCATGCTTACCAAGGCTGGGATCGTGTACTTTCAATGTAATAAAAGCTGGGGTACACTTTTCAAAGCTGTGAATCCCATTTGGATTTGAGCTCCAAGGCATAACTGTTGCTGAACAACGGATTTAGACCAAAGTTTAAATACTCAAAAGCTTTACAGGAGAATATCTGAAAAGTTCCAGTTCTACCACCTTGAATACCACAGCAGAATAATTTATTTTGTCAGGCTGAATAGTACAATGGATAAAAAAAGTAAGCACAGTATATCATGACACAATGATCCAATACTTTTAAGCATCAGAATTCATGTCCCAGCTTTGGGTCCCTCCTTGCAAACTACAGTGACACAGCTTTTGCTCCTGGCATGCCTTTATAGCCACCCCAACTTCTCAGAAAAAGGCAAAGGTAGTAGCAGCACTGCTGTAAGAAAGAAGACAAGCTAGATGAAAGCATACTGTGGGACACATTTGGCCCTTCTGCTGCCAGTACATTGACCTCAGCTGACACTGCAGCTATGCTCTTTATAGCAAGTCTGTGCCAGTGAGCAGGATAAAGCAACAGCTGCACTCCTTCCCTTGGCTTAGTCTCAGGCACCCCCATTGCTGTTCAAAGGTAACCTGAGGCTAAAGCAATTCACATCTGTGCTGAAGTGCAAGGCAAACAAAGCCATCGTCACAAATTTCACCTGCAAGTGGCAAACCACATGGAGGTCCTCATAAGAAAGACCCTACACTTGTCTTGACTGCCTAATTTCAGCTGTGTAACATCACTGTGGTGTGAAAAGAGGCAGCAGTTAGGCCAAGCAACCACTGCTGGGGGTGCTCCTCCGTGTGCGTTGAAACAGCAGTATGCCCCAAGGATTGACTCAATATAGGTTTGCACCTTGTGTGGACAACCAGCGAGTCTGAACTTGAAGCCACCTTATCAGCAGAATATAGAGGAAGTCAAGAAGTTGAGCTCTTATCCAAGTGCTGTGCCAACTCCTTATACATCAGAAGAGCTTTACCTCAAACTTCTATGTCTGCAAACCAGGAACATTAGTTACTTTTTAACTAGGGAGTATATCAGCATTTGTTAATGTGCAAGTTTAACTTGTTAATTAAAAAAGCAATGTATAATTACAGTGATAAAAGCAGGACACAACTGCAGAACGTAAAATGAGCTACTGCATATCCATCATAAATTTGTCTATTTTATGGGGGGATGGAAATTAAAACAATGTAATTAACCCACATAAGCAAATACTTTCTTTTTAAAAAAACAACAACAAAATCCACAAAAAAACAACCAAACAAAACCAAACAACTTAATTTTATGAACTCAGGTCTGAAAGAAATAGTTCTTACAGTTATGAAGAATATGTTACACACTGCACAGCAAGACTGAACAAGCACGCAATCACTGCAAAGGAGATGAGTGGCCAGGAACCAGGCTCCAGCCTAAATGGCCCCATGCACCCACTCTGGTTAAGTCAAGCCTGTCAGCGTCATGTACACTTTCTCTTCAGGAGCTCTCCAATACAATTGAGGGTCAACTTGAAGTGCAACAAGGTAGAAACAGAGATCTGCTAGACATCTCACGGTCAAATAGCACAGCAGATTCCCTCACAGTAACTTGAGAACTATATTGAAAAATACATTTGTATATCATTCTTAAACAAAACAGAATGTTACGCTTAGAATTCACTGACTGGTATGCACAGTTGGCACTTGGCTTTGCTCCCATGAGCATTTACACATACAAGGAATTCCAGAAATGTTTCATTTCCCACAAAACATTTAAATATTATTGTCCTGGTTTGAGGTAAAATGAACCAATTTTCCGTTTTACAATTTTACCTTTTTAGCTGGGCCTTTTCTAACTAACTAGACTCTGAAATTAACAGCACATTGTTCAGAAAACTCTTCACTCTCACAGTGATAAGACCTGATTACACCAATAAATGGTATGCAGGGAGGCCCCTGCTTATACTTATTGCTAGACAACCAAGGTCAGGTAATTTCATTATTTGCCCCATTGGAGGGTTGGAAGTGGAAAAGCATTGAGGGGTAACACCTGTAAGGAGGAACAGACAGGACAGGTGACACAAAATCCCTCAACAGGGGTGTTCCATCCCATCCACATCATGCTCAGCACAAAAGTTGAGGGATCAAAAGGTCAACTCTCTTTCTTCAATGGCCAATGTCCAAGGAGGACCCTTCCTGTTCACCTGCCTTTGACCCTGATCCAAGTGTTCCTGACTCCAGATCTAGAATCCAGCTCCTGCCAATCACCGAGTCCAGTCTGGGACTTCTCCTGATGCCTGCTTATGACGTGATTATCATCCTGGGAGCTTGATACGGTTTTGTATATACTGTATCTATTTCATTATTTTCTTCTTACTTTTATTTTAGTATTAATACTTCATTAAAGTAGTTTAGTTCATTCTAAACTCCTAAATCCCTTCCTCTCCTTTTTTTTCTTAAAGGGGAGAGAGGGGGACATCATCTGCCTTTTCTGATTGGTCAGAACCATGACAAATATTAAAAAAAATAATAATAAAAAATCACCCTAACTATGTTGTTTTCAAGGGCTATAAGCATGACAATAATTAGTGTTGAGATGAAGAGCAGATCAAGATAGGTAGAGTTGTTCATCCCTCAAGAATAACCCTAAATGTTCAAATTTTCCAAATAATTTGTAATGGATGTAATGGACATAAAAGCTTTTGTCTACTAAATCTAGTTAGTGAGAATCAATAAGCCTTTTAATCATACAGTGAAAAATACTACTTGCAGAGTAAAACAAAACAGAAACACACAGGAGTTTAATTATATTCATGAAGAAGATTCCTTTTCAGTTGATTCAACACCTAGAAATCATCTGATATGTTCCTAGCTACAAAACCCAGTGACAGAGGGTTCACAGTCAGATTCCAGGAAGCCTTCTCAGATTTTAATGTTTAAGCTCAGGAGGAGAGAAAGTTAAGTAGAGAAAATGGAAAGTTGTAGGTTGGGTTGGTTTGGGGGGTTTTTTAATTGGTATTTTTCATGCAAGTAAATTTCATGCAGAGGAATCAACAGGAGAAAAAAGTGCATTCCTAATTTTTTTTTCCTTTATTCAAAAGCCACAGCACAGAAAATAATCACTTCAGATAGACAGTGCAGGCACACGTACATACTATCACCTTGGAACAATAAAAGAAGTGCCAAAATTTGGTTAGCGGCAGATTTTGAGAGATGCAAGCAACTTCAAAGCTTCATTAAAAGGGTAGGGCTCACACTGGCTTTGAATTTTCAGTATTTCTTTCCATATGACCCATCACAACTAAAGAGATGTTAGTGCCAAAAGGAGAAGTAGTAAAATAGAGTATCTCTCCATTAGACAATCAGGGTACATTTCTCCTTTTTAACACTTTCATCATTCTCTTAGAGTTCTGATCTTGCATTTGGTCCATGGCAATATACCAAAGAAAAGTTAATTAATTACCTATAACCTATTTATGGTTATTTATTTGCATAACCTATTTATGGTTATTTATTTGCATGTTTCTAAGCTTGTTCAACTGACATTAAAGTGGCTATTTCATAGAATACTGAACTAAAGTGAAGCCTTTCAGGTTACAGGCAGAAAAAGCAACAGTGTTGATACAAAGACATTGCTCATGGGTGACAGAAAATAATATTCTCCACTGTTGAAGGAAAGCATGAAAATCTCAGAATTCAAATAAGCATTTCTGCAAGAAGACTTCATATTGGAAATTGACCCCAACTAATGCCATCAAAGCAAAATACACCTCTTG
Organism: Thinocorus orbignyianus; assembly: GCA_013400375.1. NCBI lineage: Eukaryota > Metazoa > Chordata > Aves > Ciconiiformes > Thinocoridae > Thinocorus > Thinocorus orbignyianus. The sequence goes on from VXBW01000477.1 coordinate 1,475,545, forward strand.
AAAGTAACACGTGTCACAGCACCTGAGATGTATCACAACATAGTAAAATACAGACTTGATAGATAGCATAAGGCTTATTATCTCATGCACTCGGATATAAAAGGATTACAATACTGGTATATTACAGGGTCTTATCAGAGGATTTAGTTCGATGGCACAATGCAGAGCTTTGCTGGAGACACCTGCAGTCGCTCCAGGTGTGCAGTATCACACAAAGATAAAAGATCAGGTCCTGACAGCTTTGCTGTTCTATTAAAGCAGCTTGATATCCAACCTAGTTAGCCCTAGCCTCTCAGCCACCACTTTCCACTCCTGAAGATGGTTGGTTTGCTTCTCTTCACACTTCTGTATTCTGTGGAACACACATCTCCTCAGATTTAAAGAAAATGCACCCCTAGCTATTAAGCCTGATGCCAGGGAAAAGAAAGAAAAAGTACAAATTATTCCCCAGAAACACAGTAAACCCTGACTGCTGAGACAAGCATCAGAGAGCTAACCCTTCACCCCTTCCCCACTGTTCACTGTTACACCCAGGGGCAAAGATAAATCGTAGCAGGAAGGTTTGCTGAAGTTTATTTAAGAAGTTATTGCCCTCAGCTGTCATTCTCGCCTTCCTGTCAGAGATTACGATCCATGTGGCAGTCCGCAAGATAAGCATGTGGCTCCAACTCAGCTTCACTAGTTACTGTGCCGTATATTAGCTTAAAACTAGTGGGAAATGTTTACTGTACCCTGACATACTAGCCTTTGGGCTGAAGAAGTTGAAGCATCCCTGCCAATTCTGCAGTGGGGATACTGTCCTTCAGAGGGCAGAGGCCTTCAGGGCAGCCAGCTGGATACAGGCAGTGACGATCCTTCAGTGGCTGCCAGAGCCTGAAAACAAGAATTGAGGACGTAAATTTCTTCCTTCCCCTTTCATGGCGTAAAATGAAGAGTTTCAGGGATAAGAAATTAGGGTTATGTTAAGAGTGGTTCAACTACAGTAAGGAGGCAAGGAATATCTATGTCTCAATCTCTGTCTGGGCCCTCTCCCAAATCTAACACTGACTCTGAATGAAGGCTGCAGGTATCGGAGTATCAGTCAATGCATTTTGGGACTGCCTTATCATGCAGGATGTTGATTACAGAAATTCATATGCAGCAGAACAAAAGAAACAGACTTCGAAATACACCACTATACTCACAAATGATCCAACATCGTTCCCTGGAGGAATACTCATTTTTCTCAGGTAAACTTTTATCTTTATTCCTCAGGTCTCCAATCTCTCTCTAGCTTGTCTTCCTTTCAGTTGACTTTCATCCTGCTGACTTCAGTGACTGCAGTCATCTCAAAATGCTGTGGTCAAACAGCCCAAGAAATATTCTAAGTCTCAAAACAGATTGCTGTACATACTTCATAAGGTAAAATGATGATCTGCTACAGAAACAGGATTTCATAGAACCACAATGGAAACACTCAAAATTCATAGAACTGGAGAGGCCACTCCTTCCCATAACACTAGCCAAATACTGTGGCACTTCAGGCAATAAGCCTTGATAAAGTTTCAGGTAGACAAATAAAAGCTACATCTTTTTCTATCTAGCACCACCTTTCCATAGGTGCAGGGCAGACTTTTAACTTGAACATCATGCTTGCTTTCCCAGTACGTCCAGAACAGAGAGATCCTTTGCAGCTGTAGCAAGAGCACAAAGAGGCTGAATCTACCTGTAACAAGCCACGTTCACCTTTCTGCCATGTCACTTAAGCTGTTTATGAATGCACTACAGTGCCTGTAGTTTGATTTTCTGCATGGGATAACTCCAAATAATTTTTTTTAAATCCTCAGTTAGCTCCTTAGCTTGCTGCTCCTCTTTAAAATTGCTTTTATGCACATTTGTTCCGTGCAAAAAAAGTTTCACGCTAATGCCCAGTATCTCTGGCTTTTAGTCTAAAAATATCACATCTCTTCCCAGAGATACAGTCAATGTATGCAAGCATCCTAGTTGCTTCTCTATTAGGCAGACAACATCACCCACTTCTGTACAAAAAAATTACTTTGTTCACAGCTTGTTTCTAGTACAGACCGAGCAAAGAGACCTCATTTTTCTGTTATCAAACCCTTATGTCACAATTTGTTGTAAGTTTGCTCTCATAAGTGCTGTAGTTCCCTCTTACCAAAGATTTTAGGAAGTTGAGTGATTTCTTGAGATCAGGGTCATTCTGTATTACCTGCTGATCTGCAATGACTAACTAAAGGCCTAAGTCACACTTCTCCTCATGATAAAATTTCTAAGGACGGGAAGTCAGTAATGAGTACACTCAAGGAGAAAAGAGACATCATACCCTCATCATGGAATATAGGTGGTTTTGCAGCACTCTTCTCAGTGGTTTACCGAGAAATCATCTACTAGAAAATCTGCCTGCAGACAGGACAAAGAGGTTCCTATTGATCTTTTCCTTTGCACTTGGTCCTTAAAGTTTGCTGGTTTTCTCATCAAAGGTACCAGTTTGAAGAATCATTCTGTTATAGATTCATACTAAATAAGACAGATAAACTTGTTTGTGGGAGTCATGTCTTATGACTTTAAGTAAATGGCTACAATTTCAAGTGAAGTGGGCAAAAAGAGATAATGGATAGCACTTTTAACAAAGACCCTGCCGTTACTGTTCACAATGAGATGGACCCCACTGCTCAATCTTTACGTAGCAGTTAAGGTTCCAGCTAGTAAACCAAGAGATGGCTATGGGCAAGCATCTTTTAGAGAACTACCACTCTCAGACCAAGGGTACCTGCTTCTCAAGGTTCTGTCCATGGTGTACAGAAAGTACAGTATAGGAAACATCTGCTTGATATCTTACATAGGCAGTAATAAAACTTATTTAATTGTTTCTTTTTAAAGTAAATATAGAGTAATTTCCTAACACTGAAAGTTCATTGTAAGCCAGAGGATTGCTCATATTAAAACTTATTCCTAATATTGTTCTTCATCAAGAACTGAGTATATGCTAACAGTCCCAATCCAATACATACTCTGGAAAAAGAATATGGCAACGCTTAATTGCCATGGGCAAGGACACCTCCCACTAGAGCAGGTTGCTCCAAGCCCCATCCAGCCTGGCCTTGAACACTTCCAGGGATGAGGCATCCATAGATTCTCTGGGCAACCTGTTCCAGNACATAGCTTGATATGTATTCAAAAACACAAAGTAAGGAGAACCCACCAATGAACAACACACTGCAATAAAACAAGAAGGATGTAACAAAAACTCTCAGGAAACAATGACAGATAATTGCATATAAAATGAGAACCGGGAGGGGAAAAAAAGAAAAGAAAAAAAAAGGCAGTACTTTTTTAATCTATGGTAATGAAAATCCAGTATGAAGTTTAGGTCCACTTCTAGTTGATATCACAAAGATAAAAGAAAAGAAAAAAAAAAAAAAAGGGAAAGCAAAACAATGAAGTAAAAGTTGTAATGGTTATATTTGTCCCTTTGCAGAATGAAGCAAGAAGCAACAATTACTCCATACGACACTATAAAGATTTCCCCATCTCTAGGCATGCAGTAGGAAACCAAGCAGCAAGTACGAAGATAAACACCTCAATGTACCAAGAGAATTTTCTGAGTTTAAAGGTTCTGACTAAGGATTTCTCTGAACATCCATTTTACACATACCATGAGTTGGGAAAACTCCAAAGGACAGGGCAAATGTCACTACTGCCCAACTATTTTCAAAAAAGATAAAAGGGGTTGCAGAGATATTCAGTTAAAAGAGAGACAGTAACTGCAGCAATGCAAGAATGAAAAAGCTATTTAAAATGCTGATGCTAGAAGAGCTACTTATTAAAATACGAAAACAACCAAAGAGAAAAATAAGTACTCTAAATGATTGTTTATACTTAGCAGCATTTTATTTTTTTAAGGATGCTTCCATTTTCAGGGGTAGCACTGCAGTTAATGGCAGTTAATATGGAACCCTTGACAACAAATTAATGCTAAAATACTAACACATTCAGCAGAATTTTTGAAAAAGCATATACCAACAAATAAAACTCTCTGCTTTTTGACAGCTTGCAGGTCTGGTTGATGAAGGTGACTCATGCTAGTACACTTAGTTTTCTCTTAATACAGGTAAAGGATGCTTTGACGAAAAGACTTGCCAAATAAAGGCATACATTACATAAATTAAAAAGTTGTCCCCCTAACTGATCTCAAAATGTTGCTACTGAAATCTACACAAAGACTATTTTAAATGGTCTCCTCTGAAACAATTCAGGTTCAGAATTATTCAATTAGATTTTAATGAACACTAAAAATTATAAAAAGTATTTCATGACTAAATGTGGACATAAAAGTGTTGCAGGTAACAATCCAGTAACCACACACTTTACCATTTGGTCGTACAAGATGACTTGAATGCAGGCATCTGCAAAGGTAGGCCACATTCAAAGACAAAAGACACCCACTTCAGAATGCAACAAGTTAAGAAAACATTTTAAATAACTGTCTCAAGCTTTCACTACAATGCAGAATAGGTGTGCACACAATAAATTAATAGGACTATTAGTAGAAACAAATAATTTTGAATTGATGAGACCATCAGTACACTATTACACTTACCCTCAGAAGAGCTACAAAAATACTGGAGATACACAAAGAAACTGCTAGTTCATGGCTGTGTACTGACCCACAGAAAATATATTTATGATACACTTTTCAACCTTCCTAGCAGAGACATAATAAAATCCCCTGACGGTGAAGTTAAAAAACAACAGATATGAGGTTCCTCAATATTTGGGTGACTTATCAGGGCATGAAATGGACTCATCATCATGAGAATTTAAAATAAGGCTGAAGTTTCAAGAAGTATTCTTTAATACAAGTCATGAGCAAAACAAAGCTCTCCTTGTGAAAGATGGACATCAACACAGACTTAACAGTACTTTCCCTCTTCAGAGTCTGTGAATCCCCCAGTTTCATAATGCCTGCTCATACAGACACTCAAAAAAGTACATCTACGTATCTGCAACATGTTCACATACCCACCTTGATTAGTTTGAATAACACCTATTGGCTCAGGAGTTTCCTTTGTGGTTCACATTATCTTTCACACCACTCAAATAGCCAGGTGGTTTTTTGAATGGAGAAGAGACAGCAGCTCACTTTTGAACCATCAGAGACCAGACATGAGCTGCAGTCTGGACAGAGTGGGCAATACTCACGTCTCCTTCTTTAGGGTACGTTTCTACACTCTTGTTCAGAGCAATCCTGGATCGCTTTCTGCCTGGCTACATACAAGCCAATTTCACTGTCTGGAGAATTGGAGACAGAGAAGGCGAACCATCTAGTAAAGCCACCTCTGAGGCTTCTGGCCAACGTGTTTTCATGCTGTCTCTCATTCTAAGCTCCTAACCAGGCTGGGAGCTGGAAGAGGGTTCTTAGAAAATCACACTAACGAGAATTTTACTACTCCTTAAGGCTCAGCTGAACCGTAGGATCCACAGCCACAGTGCTGACTGAGTTGGTGAACGGACCTGAATCTTTTTCACACCTCCTCCATATGCAGGACACTCCTCAAGATCAGCCTCTTACTCCCATCATACGAGATCCACCTCGCAGCCGTTTTCTGTCTCTACAGCCCTTCTCAAGACCGCCTCGCTATCCTCCCTTTCCCCGATTCCCCCTCTTCTCTCGCCCCCATGGCACCACCTTCACCGAACTTTCCTCCGCTCTGCCGGCCGTGACCCCACACAACCCGGGGAGGCGGCAGCGTGCAGGGGCGAACCCCAGCCCCCGCCCCACGGCCCTGCCTCAGCCCAACCTTCTCACCTGCGTCGTAGAAGGCGTCCAGCACCGCCGTCTCCCCGAAGTCCAGCTCCCCGAAGTTGACCGTGCCGAGCTGGGCTCCCTCGGCCTCGCACGCCCGCAGCAGGCACTGCCGCGCCCCGGCTTCGGGGCTCCGCGCCCCGCCGCCCCCCTTGGGCGGATCGTTCAGCACATACACGGCCCGCAGGCAGCGCGGGCGCGGGGCCGCCGCGCCGACCTCCGCCACTTCCCCGCCGCCCACCGCCGCC